>JAJONR010010433.1:0-23085 GCA_029582245.1 Solanum etuberosum
GAAAACCTCCGAGACATTTGACCTAAATTTCAGAGAAATATTTTAAAAGGAACTTACGATAACTTTCGCCAACTTTTATTTTGCAACTTACCTAACTTAAAAACTTGAGATACAATCCTTGAACACTTAAAATATGACATACAACATCATTCTTAATTCATTACTCACCCTCTTTGTTTTTCCAAGAAGGTACGAGTTAAATTAGTGTTCCGAAAAGTCGGGGTGTTACACAATCAAGGCATATTAACTTGAAAAACATACATTAAAAAAGAACTATGTTTGTTAGTTTAAATATTTACACCTAATTTAGACCTATATATATATATGATTTGTCAAAAAGTCACAATACAATATGGCATATAGACACATATAAGAATTCCTTTGAATGACCCAAAGTAACCAATTTAACACAAAAGTTCCACTATTATATCAAAAGCAACAGAAACTGACTGAATAAAGGACAATGTTGCAATAACAGGTAGTCCCAGCTGGATATATGCAAAAAAGAAAGATACAGACAAGAGTTTCAGTAACATAATAACTAGGGATTTTCCAGAATAGGAAGCTGATTTTAATTATGATTACAAGCTAACCATGTCCAACTTTTATATGTTCAATCCACATACAAAACTGGAACCACCTCAAGTCTGTTTGGGACAAAAAACACTTTGATCAAAAACAGGTCAACATAGCCTGTGTAATCAAATTTCATCCTTGAACTAGCATAGCAATATTTCGGATCAAACGATGAAGAAAAAAGGGCAAAAGGGAGGAACCAGGAGTGGTCCCTATATATATATTCCAACAAAGCCATCATGATCAACTTTGACTGCAAACACCCCCTTGCACCCTACTGCTTTCCTTCCTTTGGGTAAATCCACCGAATCTCAAGTATGATTTTCAAGCATGCATCTCCTCAAGCATTGCGTCATGCCATCCTGAATGATTCAAGACTTCCTTTACCGTTTTGGGGATAGCAGAAGGAGATAAGGAACAAAATTAACAATGGAATATGTAGATTTTTCCTGATGTGTTCCTTTTCAAAGAGCAATAAGAAGGTCAAAATTTTTCTAGAGCATCAAGTGAAGGAAGATTTGATGACGAAGGAATCGATGTAGGACAAGTCTCATCAGTTTCTTGCCTCCTCGTGTAAATTTGAACAATTGGTGGTTTTGCTGGTACAAATGGAGCAGGCTTTGAAGGCCTAATAGTAGATTGGTGCTCAATCGAAGAACTAGGAGATGAAAAAACAACATCATCTGATTAGTCTCTCATACCACGGGTAACCTGATAGACTAACCATACATCTTCCTCCCACTAACTTGTATAAATAGGAGGTACATAAAAGAATGGTGTAGTCTTGGAATGTATTTAGCTTTAAACGAAATTAAGAATATTTAAACGTTTTGGTAAAATTCACAAAAGCTTTTTGCACTTGAACCAGCCTCAAAGCTGACTATACTGGTGCATATAAAATTCAACTTTGCAGCAGGGGAAAACAAAGTTGCTTCCAAAAACCATCATATCATCTATGATGGAGTAGCGAAAACTTCTGGACATGTATTTACGTTAAAAATGATTTCTGTTTAGTTGTTCTTGAAACAATTGGATAAGGATTGCACGGCAAAGGGATTTCGCTTATAAAAAGATAGGCCGGTAAAAAAGAATGTGTGACTGGTTTGCCGGTCCTAATCATTTTATGATTGAAGACAAGTAGAAGAAGCAATATGACATACAAAACAAAAACCACTATGGCCAACAAACTCATACAAGAATTCCTTTGAATGGTCCATAAAGCAGCTAACATAACAAAAAAAGTTTAGTACCAAGTTGCATGTACTACATAAAATGCAACAGAAACTGGCTGAATAGTGGACAATGTTGCAATATCAGGTAGTCTCAGCTGTGAAAGATATTGATGCAAGAAAGGAAAATACAGACAGAATTTCAGTGCCATAATACTAGAGATTTCCAGAATAGGAAGTTCGTTTTAATTAAGATTACAAGCTAACCATGTCCAATTAATCAGACGTCATCAATATAACCAGACCTACCAATCCGACGTTTAAACGCAGTTCCTTTCAAAACACCATTTGAGTCTAACTTGGCCTTACAATCGTGGGATCAGCAGGTCCTGGCAAGGTGAAATTGATGGTGAAGTGACCTTGAGGAAATATCCGTCGAGTTCTTCTGTTGCATACAGTTGGCGATGTACTGCTTGTTCTTCCCCCAGCTCTTACTATCCCTTCTACCTTGACATTCCCATTAGGAAGAGCATCAACTGACAAATGCTCTGCAATACAACTGTCCACTTGGTCATTTCTCTTAAATAATAATAATATTTTCAGCATTATGAGTATCGGTTTTCTAATGCTTAAAATTTCTTCGAGTATGATCCAGTATAGATTTTTGGATAATACAACCTTTGTACTATTCGTAGTTGATATACAATAAACCCTTGAAGCGGATAAGCCAATTGTAGGGAAGGCTAGACTTAATAAGTAATAACTTCCAATAAAGATTTCCTATCAAGGGAATCCGAACCAACTCTCTGTTTTTTAGAAGTTCTGATTCTTGTCCATGAAAGAGGAACAGTCTGGTTCCAGATCAGCCGTTCATTCAACACTGCTACAACCGGAGCACATACCTGTCGAATGGCAGGAGGGTTTTTCCAATTATGTTTTAAACCTAGTTTTACAGGCAAGCACATGCAGATTTTCCCAAAAAGCAAAACTGTCGAGATAATTTCATTTTCTAACTTCTTTCTAGCTGTCTTTGCTGGTTTAAGTTCCAACAATTACTGAACTAGGCTTACAAACTGATGGATAGAGAATATTACGAGTAAATTTTTCAATGTGTTATATAGAGAAGGAAACAAACTAACCAAGGCTTCTTGCAACAGCCGGTAGGACAACCTCAAACTTGTATGAAATTGCAGTTATAGTGATAGTCACTGCATCATTAGGATCTCCTTCTCTCCCCTCTCGGGCTGCTCCAGTCCGTACGACATGTTCTGCGTTGAATGTAAATGGATATTCGATACTCATATTCAAGTTTTCAGCATTTCCTTCGAAATTTCTTCCTGCAGATTGTAAAACTCGTGTATTAAGACCTTGAACAATATGCATTGTTTGAATACTGGAAGAAGGAAGGAACTCAAAAGGCAACTTAATATATGTATGATGTCGGTAAAAATAGAAGATTGGCTCATTGCACTACAAGTCACTGCGGCTGGATAACATTAATATACTCGATATCTTAGGCATGCTATGAGTTAACATGCCAGTTCGAAGAATAGGGATTTAGCACAAAATTTTAGAGCACAGAAGTAAATACCTTTTTTGCATACCTTGCTCTGCAGAAATGGCAAAGCACAAATCTTTGTAAAGGAGTAAATCAGTATTTTGGAACTCACAGAGGGTTCTACTGAGCAAAAGAAGATAAAAAAGAACTAGGGATTTGGGAATCCAGTGAGGTTTTCAGTGAAACTCTCTACATGTAAATGGTTGAATCAGATTTATGTCAAGAGTAGTCTTGTTTGTTTCTCAAGTTAGCAGCATTCATGCACTGTTGTCGAAAGTAGAACAGACATTAGTAATTCAGTTTACTAATCAGCACTTCATACGTTTCAAAGAGGATTTACATAATTAAGAATCATAATCTCATGCTTAATGTCTATAATTTAATGCTGAACTATGGTTTCTGTCTAATAACAACAACATTGCCTAGCCTTCTATATGATTCTGAATGTTGAACTGTTGTTTAGATCTTTCAAAAGCAGAAATCTAGTAGATGTCATAATTCAAATAATGCCTACTTAAAGCAGCAAATAGACACATTAAATGGTGCTTCCAAAGATATAGATCCAAGATCAAAGTGGAAGAAACAAGTGATCCAGCTTTAATATATCTTTTGTTCTGCTTATACTCCTAATTTTAAGACAAAGCTCAAGTAATTTCATCACCCTATGCATTTTCCTGTCTGAATTCCGCTTTATACTAGTTCCCTCTCCTCCAACTAGACATGTTAGACAAGAAACCTTAAATCATCTACTTGGCATCATATAACAACTGAACAATAAAAAATGAGTTGAAATACAAATCCTAAAAAATGCCACAACTTACCATGGCTCCTCCTAGTGCTAAGAGATGATAGCAAAGAAACAGATCATAGGATAAGAAAGCCATAAAGCAAAAACTTTAAATAAAGAAGAACACAAATGCTTTTCATTGGTCAATCGCCAGAAACAAAAAAATCAGCTTCTTCATCATGGCTAAGATGTAATGAACATTACCTGATATCTAAAAGAATGAATCCTAGACCAAAATCTTTTCCAAAGTGTATCAAATGTCAAATAACAAGCGGAAAAAAATGAATTGAAAATCAAATCCTAAAATCTCCAAAAGTTAGCAAAGAAATAGGTCAAAATAGAATTGTATACCTTGCTCGGCAGAAACGGCAAAGCACAAATCTCAGTAAAGGAATGAATCAATTTATTGGAATTTGCAGAGGGTTATATTGACCAAAAGAAGTTAAAATGAATTAGGGATTACGAGAATCCAGTCAAGATTCAGTGAAATCTCTTTTACAAGGAATTGGTTGACTCATATTTGAGTCACGAGTAGTGTTGTTTATTCCTCAAGTTAGCAGCATTCATGCACTGTTATCGAAAGTACAACAAACATTAATACTTCAACATACTAATCAGCACTTATCGTACGTTTCAAAGAGGATTTACTTACTATAGAATTGTAATCTCATGCTTAAGGTCTATAATTTACCCTTAGTATAACAGACCAAAACAGTTGATCAGATAAATGCTAAGAAAGCAAAAAGAGAAGACTCAAATTCAAAGGCAAGTGAGAATGAAGCACAAGGTAGAGTAAAGCAACTTAGTGAATTGAAGGAAAAAAAGAGCAGAACATACCTAGTAGAATTCACACAAAGAAGAGTGTCAAGTGAGCGTGCCCTTACTCTTATAACAGCTGAGCAGAACATACCTAGTAGAATTCACACAAAGAAGTGTCAAGTGAGTGTGCTCTTACCCTTACAGCAGCTGATGAGGGCATGTGAAAGTAGGTGTTCCAGCTAGGACTGACATTACAAATCAACCTTGAGATGAAAACACACATCTCTACTTCCCTTTGACTGTTTGAATCTGTCATGTATCTTTCTTTGCACATGATATAAAAATACTAAATGCCAATACTACTTTTCTAGGTAAAACAAAATCTAGTAGGACTCCTCAAATTCGTTTTTGCATTTCTCCATACAGCAAATCCATTTCTACTTCTCATTTATTTTCTTCTAACAACATCCTGAAGAAGATAGCCTTTTCAGAATAAATCAAGAAGCAAATCTGAACAATATAAAATGCTCTTTTAGGTATTTTTTTCTTCAGAAAGTTAGGTTCCAATTATGAAAAAAAGATCATCATAAGTGGATTATTTCTTCATTTGGACCAAGATGAAATAGGGAACAATTTAAACTGTACTTTCTCTATTTACATGTCAAAACATGTCATTGTCTGAACCATACATAATCTACAAGTTTAGTAAACACAGCACATTAGCCATCAGCCCACCACTAATCATAACTAGAAATCCAAGAGCAGACAGCTTTCTGTGGTGGGTTCTGTCTTAAATGGTTGTTTACATGAACTACCAGCTACTGTTCGTATTTCATTACAACAGCTTCAAAAATGCCATCTGATCTGAAATTTGGTGAAAACAACCTCGGATCGACAGGCCCGGGTAAACTAAAGGAGACGGTGAAAGCACCAGATGGACATTGTTGCTGAATTTTCATATCAAAGACCCGAGAATATCTTGAGACGGTTCTCCCACCAGTTGATGTCACCCCCCGAATAAGGACCTTTCCATCTTTTTCAATCTCACAGTTGAACTCACCTGCAACAAGGGGTTAAAGTGTTCATTTAGTAAATATGATAAAGATACCACCATAATCAGGGAAGTTTGTGAAACTATTTGCACCAATAGATACAGTCTGTAGTAAAATCAGAAAACAGGATCAGTCAATACGGAGAGCAAGAACTTAGAGGGTATCAGCCAATCTCGTTTTCTGAGTGTTAGGCAGAGAAGTCTGACATACAAGAATTCTATCAGGATAACAGTTCTTCTATGATAATGTCATGATTGCTAGACATCGAAAAAAGAATTATATAAGGATCATAGACAGGCCAATACTGAGAGTAAATTCAGAAGCATCTCCACATAATAATTGCCCATATATTTCTTTCTCAAATAGACACCACGAGGTAGCATTACAAACTTAACACAGGAATATGGTTGTTAGATTAATCTTTTTGTTTATAATGGACTACATCCATGAATCAATCCTAGCTGAGTGTGCGTTAGGAAAATGAACAAGTTACACATAGCAATTCCCATCTATTAGTTTTAATTTCTGTCAAAATGGTATCCTATCATCAGTGAAAACATTAAATGCACAACATAAAATTCATAGCAGACTCATCCGCATCCCATAACTGCAATCAGAGACATGCAGTATAATGAACTTCCCAATTCAAGCCATATTCCTCATATTCGGCATGCTTCCAACTCTATATATTGTGACTGGATGTGGATTTCATTGCATGCAATATGATAAGTTCCTCGGCTGATGGTCAGTGGTAGAAAAAGATCAGCAACATAGATGATATACGATACTTCCATGAATATCTGTGGCACCATTGACTCACAAGGCCTTATTCATATAATAGAGTAAATCAGTCAAAGGGCAACCATATGCGATTGGTCAAAAACACAAGCTTCATGAACTACTCCTGCTTTAGGTCCTTCTGCAGTTACAGCTTGGTAATATCAGTTCTGTAATATCTGATTCACATAGAATAATTACCAAGATCTCTGCTGACTAAGACCTTAAAGCAGATTAGCACATTCAAACAGATTACAGAAACGCAACAAGTAAAAGGTAAAGTAACAAACCAGGATCTTTCTTGACTCCAGGTAGAGCAATACGAAAATAGTAAGCAGATATGCTAACACCAATATCAACAACTCCAACAGGTGGTCCAGTTACTCCTTTGCATGCCGTTCCAGTCAAGATAGCAGGGCCCCCCGAGTTACATTCTTCCAAGTTGGGAAGAGGGAGAAGTGACATCATGCAAGGCCTGTCTACACCACTGGTCATTGTATCAGAATGGGGCCTCTTTTTCACATTGTCTTCCATCTTCATCAATGATGTACCATTTTCAGCAGAGTCTTCCCCATTCGATTTCTCCTTGGACCGCTTCCAAATTATTCTCTTAACCTTCTTTTCAGGATGTAAGCATTCCATGTTTGACATTTACTGACTTTCCATGTTCACCATGTCTTTCATCAGAAACATACTGTAAGCATTCAACAGTTATCCAACTTCCAAACTAATTCTGCCATCAAAAGAAGCAAGAAGAACTCAGGTAGGAAAAAGGTCAAAAAGAACAACTACCAAAAAAGGTTGAAACTGGAAAAAAGAAAGAACCCTAGGGCATGAAAAGAATTCAGAGAAATACTGTAATATGCAAGTTATACTACTTCATATAATCTATAAGCAAGTTTATTACAGAATGTGCAAATACCTAGGAGAAGTGCTTTTAGTAGCTATATGCTATGGTAATACCCAGTGTCAAGAGGCCGAAAAATAAAGAAGAGAGAGATGAAGTGAGTTTAGTGACACGTTTAACAGGAACTGACCCTGAACATAAGCAAGCTACTTAGTGTAAAGCATTAACCGAACCTCCAGGATCAACAGATGTTCTATAAGCTACTAAACCACTGAGCATAAGCAAGCGACTAAATGTAAAGCATTAACCAAATCTCCAGGATCAACGGATTTTCTATAAGCCATTAATCCCTGGTTTACACACATGTCACCAGCACATTTGGAGAGGAGGGATTCAAATAGAAGAAACTAACTCCCAGGCTGGTATCAACCTTACTAGCAGTTGAAAACATAAATTAGAAAAAAATTGGAGGACTAAGTTAGTTCATGACATCATAATAGGCATATACATTTACTGGCACTAATACAATAGGGAAATCAGTTATTTGTTCGATCCACATGCCTAGCCTGTGTGGGACAAAAACTACTTAGGTCAAAAACAGGTCTAGTGTGCCATAGAGAATCGGATTTTCTGGTTACATCATTCAATTGTAACGTTAACAAAATCAGCCTTGGTCGACTACCTATTACTGCAAGCATGAGCCACTTCTGGAAGCAATGTTCAAATCTCCCTATCATCAGCCAACTTCTCAAGGGCATCCAAAGGACCACGTTCATCTAAAGAAATGAAATGCATTAATATGTTTCACCAACATATTTACTTAATAAAATTTTAAGCACAAAAAGAAAAAAACTTCTCGTTCATCATTCACATCAAATCAGGTAGTACTATTAGTTAGTTCTAATTCTTCCAAACAAGTGTTGGTTATGACATGCTATTTCCTTCACTTGATTTCTAGCATAATTAATTTGGTTCATAATGATCAACTGCAAATTTCATCCTAAGGTCAGCAACTGAATGATGAAAGGATGAACACATTCAACTACTTTAGTTTCTCTCCTTTTCCTTTTCCGAACGAAGCAACGAGATTAGCTAGAATATCACATCCTAAACAAATTTCAAGGTATGAAACAACAAATGCAAACTGATCCTAGATAAAACTAAAGAAAGTTTATGCTTCCAACAAAGATCAATTGTGATTCTTGGAGCTTTATGTCAACCTGGCTATTCAGAAAAGCTTCATTTTTTCAAATAAGGTCAACTTGATAATTGAATTCTATATCTTTTCTTGAGAATTTTAATACGAGAAAGAACATAAATTGCATCCAATCAGTTAAAACAGAATTCAACTCAGTAACTTAACTACACACAAACAAAATTGCACAATACTCAATCAGTTTACAGAAAATCTAAAACATAGAGAAGAAGAAAACAAAGATATAAACAAAAGTTATACTAAGCAAAACAGTAAGAGCTTAACCCTATTCATTCAACACCGAGCAGAAAAGCTTCAAACTTTATCTTGCAACAGCCATGTTTCATGCAATAACCTAAACCCATACACAAAATCCAAAAGCAGAGAATCAAACTCCTCTTCACTCTTCAGAGAAAATTGCATTGGCTTTTTCTTAATCTTTGATGTTCTTTAATGGAGGAGGTGAAAGGATGATGTTACATTATGGGAGTACGTGTCAATTTTTAGAGAAACAGACTCGCAATTTATTATTATTTTTTTGTATAAATAAACAAGTGTTTTTTTTTTCTTTTTAAAAAAAGGCCCCAGACCCATTAACTATTTTCTTAACAATAAAATAAAAATCAAGTCTTTGCAACTAATAAAGCCAGAGGTGTAAAAAGCAAAAAACCGTTGTCTTTCTCAGCTCCAGGTAATGGCTTCTGGTTTCCCGATGGTCTCTCCGGCCACCTGGTTCTGGTCACTGCCTTCTATCTTGTGTGTGGAATTCTTGATTTTGGTTTTTTGTTTTGTTCCTTTTGCCTCTTTTCTTCTCACTGCCGGTCCTCTTCCTCAGCTCCATTTGTTCATTTTTGGTTCTGTTTCAGATATTTTGGTACTTGTCTCCTGATGTCGATTATGTATGTGTTTTTGTTGCTTTTGATGCCCGGGTATGCTTTTTTTCCCTCACTTACTTGACACTTCTAGGTGTTGTCTTGCTGCAAGTCCCTTTATGTGCTGCTTTCGATTGATTCTCGAATCTCGACCTTGTCTTGCTGAAATATCTTTAATATACTGCCTAAGGTTTGGGATTTTACTGATTTCCATCGATTGTAGAGAAATAGAATGAGCATCCTAATACCACACACTGTTCCACCCTCGATAGATTCAGTACTGTCCCAGTGAGCTGGGTTACCTGTTTTTGCGCATGCCTCCTTTTTGGCTGCTCTATGTTCATTTGTTTGTATCTTCCTTTAGCATTGTTGTGCTTGTTCTGATCTGTTTTGGTGTTTTATCCTGTGTGTTCTCCGTTTATGATATGTCAAACTATTAGTGTAAAAAAAATTCCTCGTAATTCTCCTCTCTTAGGATTTGAGGATGAGAATACTTTTTATTAAATAAGGGCTTCATATATAGTCACACACTCGAACTAAGTCATGTTTCAATTGAGCACCTCAACTCCTAATAAAGTGTTTCAATTAGAAACTTTTGGTTCAAATTTCTGAAAAAATGTTGCACATATTTTCATTTGTCTATCGGGGGTGAAAGGCTAAATTGTACTAGAAGATCCAGAACTATGCAGGGTTTCTCCAATACCATTTTGGACCTTGAACTGATTGATCCTCCCCTCCAAGGAGCATAACTTGTTGCCTTTCTGTTATCTGTTTGAACGTGCTACTCTGCTTATGCTCTTAGGCAGCGGAGATCCTGGAAATTAGTTTATGTGAATCAGATACTAAAACTGATACCACAACTTTCTAACTGTAGAAGGACCTAAAGCAAGAGTAGTTCATGAAGCTTGTGCTTTGACCAACCCACTTGGTTGCTGTACGACTGATTTTCCTCTATTATTAGAATAAGTCCCTGTAAGTCTATTGTGCCACAGATATTCGTGGCAGTAGCGGCATAACATCTTATGCTGCTGAACTTTTTCTGCCACTGATCATCAGCAATGGAATACACATGGTTTCATGTAAAAGTTCATGTTAAAATGAGGAAAATATTGAGTTGGAAGCATGCCGAATACGAGGAATATAGCTTGAATAGGGAAGTTCATTATGCTGCATGTCTCTGATTGCAGCTATGGGATGCGGATGAGTCTGCTATGAATTTAATGTTGTGCATTTAATGTTTTCACTGACAATAGTTGCTTCACTGTTGATAGGATACTATTTCAACAGAAATTAAAACTAGTAGATGGGAATTGCTCTGTGTAACTTGTTCATTTTCCTGATGCACACTCAACTAGGATTGTTTCATGGATGGAGTCCATTATAGACAAAAGGATTAATCCAACAACCATGTTCCTGTATTAAGTTTGTAATGCTACCTCGTGATGTCTATTTGAGAAAGAAATATTTGGACAATTATTAGGTGGAGATGCTTCTGAATTTACTCTCTCAATGTTGGCCTTGCTACGACTCTTATTTAGTTCTTTTTTCGATGTCTAGAAACCATGAAAACATCATAGAAGAAATTGTTATATCCTGATAATATTCTTGTTTGTCAGACTTCTCTGCCTAACACTCAGAAAATGAGATTGGCTGATGGCCTCTTAGATCTTGCTCTCCGTACTAACTGAGCCTATTTTCTGATTTTACTACAGAAGTGTATCCATTGGTGCAAACACTTTCACAAACTTCTCTGATTATGGTGGTATCTTATCATATTTATTAAGTGAACTCCTTAACCCCTTGTTGCAGGTGAGTTCAACTGTGAGATTGAAAAAGATGGAAAGGTCCTGATTCGAGGGGTGACATCAACTGGTGGAAGAACCGTTTCAAGATATTCTCGGGTCTTTGATATGAAAATTCAGCAACAATGTCCATGAGGAGCTTTCACTGTCTCCTTTAGTTTGCCCCAGGCCTGTCGATCCAAGGTTGTTTTCACCAAATTTCAGATCTGAGGGCATTTTTTAAGCTGTTGTGGTGAAGTACGACCCGGTAGGTCATGTGAACAACCATTAAAGCCAGACCCACCACAGAAATCTCTTCTCAGTGGAGCCAATGTGCTGTGTGTACTAAACTTGTAGATAATGTTTTACCATGTAAATAGAGACAATTACAGTTCAAATGATTCCCTATTTTGTTTTGGATCACCAAAATAGCACTGAAAAATGAGGATAGTTGAGACAGGAAGTTGGAACCTAGTTTTCTGAAATCCACTTGCTAAGATTTTGTTTTTTTCATGGATAATGAAATCTACTTGAGCTTTGTCTTAAAATTAGGGTAGTGAAAATTGTGCTTAAATGGTGCTGAAATTGTGTTGAAAGGGTGCTGAAAATGAACTAATTTATAGCTGCATTAGCTGCTGAAAAACAGCCAAAATGCACCTATTTTGCACACAATTGCTGCTGCATTATGTGCTGAAATGCAGTCAATATAGCACTGAAATGATTTTGTTTTGGATCACCAATATCGCACTGAAAACTGAGGATAGTAAAGACAGGAAGTTGGAACCTAGTTTTCTGGTTTTTTTCTTTTTGTCATGATAGGAACCTATTGTCCTTGAATCCACTTGCTAAATTGGAACCTAGTTTTCTGAAGATAAGCGAAAAGGCATATTGTCCAAAATTGCTTCTTGTTTTATACTGCGAAAGCCGTCTTTTTCAGGATGCTGTTAGAAGAAAATAAATGAAAAGAAAAATTACACATGGACACTTCCAGCGGTATGTATAACATGAAAAGGTTGAAACTTGAAACTCAGTTGTTAAGGTTCTTTTCTTTGGAGTTATTATCCCATAATTTTCCATTTTTCTCTTAAAATTTATGTTGCTCGGATCTAATACTTTTTGCTTTGTTATCACTTATCTGATACAGTTTGCAAAGGATTTTGGTCTAGAGTTCATTCTTTTGTATATCAGGTAGATTTCCTTACATTTTAGCCTTGATAAAGAAGCTGATTTTTTGTCTCTGGCGGATTGACCAATGAAGAGCATTTGTGTTCTTCTTTGTTTTAATTTTTTGCTTTATGGCTTTCTTATCCTATAATCTGTTTCTTGTGCTGAAAGGGTGCTGAAAATGAACTAATTTATAGCTGCTGAAAAAACAGCCGAAATGCACCTATTTCGCACGCAATTGCTGCTGCATTATGTGCTGAAATGCAGCCAATATAGCACTGAAATGATTTTATTTTGGATCACCAAAATAGCACTGAAAACTGAGGATGGTAAAGACAGGAAGTTGGAACTTAGTTTTCTGGTTTTTTTTTATAACCGAGAAATCTGTTTGTGACCCGCCCTTTGAACCAATCACAGCCTTCTTAACTCAGTGGATAATGGGCTTGCCCCTCTACCCTTCTCCACTTAAATACCGGGCTTCGCTTTGCATGGTGTGGGGCTTTTCTGGTTTTTTTTTTTTTTTTTTGTCATGATAGGAACCTATTGTCCTGAATTCCACTTGCTAAATTGGTCCAAATGAAGACATAATACACTTATGATGATTTTTTCCCCATGATTGGAACCTAATTTTCTAAAGAAAAAAATATATTTAAAAGAGCGTTTCATATGGTCCAAGATTGGTTGCTGATTTATTCTGAGGAGGCTGTCTTCTACAGGATGTTGTTAGAAGAAAATAAACGAAAAGTAGAAATGGATTTGTTGTGTGAAGAAATGGAAAAAATTATTTAATGAGTCCCACTAGTTTTTGGCTTACCTAGAAAAATAGTATTGGCATTTAGTAGTTTGATGTCATGTCCAAAGAAAGATGCATTACAGATTCAAACAGCCTAATGGCAGCAGAGATGTGTGTTGTCATCGCCTCCTGTAAGAGTAAGGACACACTCACTTTGAGTGAATTCTGCTCTTTTCTCCTTCAGTTCACTGGGGGTCGTTTGGTTCGCGAACAAAGTTATCCCAGGATTATAGTTTTGGATTATAATCCTGGGACTAATTTATCCTGGGGATGCTGACAATTGTGCTTAAATGGTGCTGAAATTGTGCTGAAAATGAACTAATTTATAGCTGCTGAAGAAGCAGCCAAAATGCACCTACTGTATTTTGCAGGCAATTATGTGCTGGAATGCAGCCAAAAGCACCTGCACAGCTTTAAACTAATTTCTTATGGAGGATTCGACACATAACCAGAAGAGGAGTTGGAGCAACATAGCTTAAAACTAATTTCTTTATATATCTTGTGGGGAGAAAATGGATTTGTTGTATAAAGAAATAGAAAAAATAAATTTAATGAGTACTACTAGTGTTTGGTTTACCTAGAAAAGTAGTATTGACATTTAGTAGCTTCATCATGTGTCCTAAGAAAGATACATAACAGATTCAAGCAGCTAAATGGAAGAAGAGATGTCTGTTTTTATTCAATGTGGCAATTTATAACGTCAGTCCTAGCTGGAACACCTGCTTTCCCATGCCCTCCATCAGCTGCTACAAGGCACCTCACTTGACACTTTTCTTTGAAGAAATATTTCCTCAAGGTCAGTTCACATCAATTTCACTTTGTAGTAACCAAGTTACACTCAAATGGTGTTCTGGAAGGAGTTGTGCTTAGAGTTTAGATTGCTGTCATCTCATTAGAATGATTGCCAGCCCAAGTTGTCTAATTCTGCCAGTTTCTGTTGCAGTTTATCTAGTGTAACTTGGTGCTGAACTTTGTTTGTTAAGTTAATTACTTGATTATGGATCATTCAAAGAAATTCTTGATAAATTAGTAGCCCATACTTGATTATGTAAGCCATATTTCCAGAACAACTAAAAATAATTGAAAACTAGATATGTTTTGTTAACTTTCCGGTGTTATCTTTATATTATGTTATTCATGCTTCAGTATTAAGTAATCTTCAGTCTTCACAATGGTTGATTGATGAGTTGTTTTTTTTAACTTTTGAAATTGAGTTAATTAGATTAAATACCCATTTTCTAACAAAAACAATCAACAAATAACGTACGATCGATGTCATCATGTAGACCAATAATATGGTTTTTCTCTTCAACTGAAAATGAGATTGAAAGAGTCGTAGTATTTCAAATTTGATTTTTTGAGCAAAGCAAATGTTGAAATTCCCAAGGATAGATATGCTGGAATTAGTGATCAAGAAATTAAAGGAGAAACATTGACCAAAAGAAGTGATAAAGGAATTTATTATATTCAAAGAATTATATAATAAAAACAAAAGAGAAAGTATATAAATATAATACTACTATCGAGTAATCCCCACACATATCTAGCTTCTTGAGATGCATAGAAAGAAACAATGGGATCTTCTGTCTTGGGCCTGCACATATAGCTTTTGTCTTGTTCCCTTATCTTTGGACATGTCTTTTCAAAATCAAATGTTTAAGGTTTAGCAATCCCATGTTTTAGTTTGTTGGAAACTATAGATGAACATTTGTTTAAGATTCATTTGGTTGCTGGTAATTAGAGTATAAGTAATATAGAGTTTAATACATAAATAACTATCAATCAAACCACCTGTTATTGTTTATTTTGTATCCTAAGTAAAGTCATGACAACTAAGAGAAACTCTTAATTTATTAGCTTAGACCGGCTAGGTAGCTTTAAATTTTAATTTCATTTCCTCTTTTTGTTCACTCCACACAACGAGAAACCATACCATATATAGGTTAATAATTAATTTAAAAAGATAAATCACATATATAGCTAGTTTTTTTTCCTTTTTTTTTTTAAAAAAAAGATGTAGATAGAGAAAAAGCAAAGTTGGACTCGTCAAAGGCTAATCATTGGGAATGCTTCTTAACTAACATTGCTTTTAGGCACATTCACAAAGACAGAGGGGACCTTTGAAGCTCGACCTGCCTTCACCATACTACCAACTTGTACTATTATGTTGCTAAATTTTGATTTCTTTTATTTGGGATTAGCTTATCCCACCAGAATAACTATTCTCTGAATAATTAATCGTGGGATAACTTGTTTCCAACCAAACGAAACGAACAGAATAAGAAATGAAAAGGTGTGATTTGGATGTGGATGAGAGCAGATTTCTTGTTAAATGGTTTTCCTTGCAATCTACTGATCCTTTTAATAAAGCAAAAGAAAAAAAAGCAGATCATTCCCATCACCAAGATTCACTTTGATGTTTATTCCCCTTAGCTACTTTTGTCTACATATATATATATGTTACCTCTCTTGCAAATTCTTTTATCCATTATTCTTCTTCCTTTGTGCCATTTTCCAGCACATACACACTACTTCCTCACTCTATCATTCCAGCTTGTTTCTCTCATTTGTTGCTAGCTACAGTCCATCCATTTGCTTAATTAGTCACTCCATCGATCATGAACATGGAGGTTTGTACACTGACTTATCTCCTTTCTAATTTCTAGTTGTTCCTCTACGATATATCAAAGGTCGATTCGATCCTACCTAACACGTTAGACACTTGAAATTAATAATGTGAGTTTGTTTTGTGGCATGCAGACAGTTGAATTGAAGGTAGAGATGGTTGGAATACATGAGAAAAGAGTGAGGAAATGTCTATCTAAATTAAAAGGTAATCATTAATTAATTATATATTATGTTCAAATTTGAGATATTGATATGTGTTTATGATGCAATGCAGGTATAGAGAAAGTAGAAGTGGAAGGGAAGAGTGAGAAAGTGGTTGTGATGGGGTATGCACACAAAAACAGAATACTAAAAGCAATAAGGAGAAGTGGTCTTAAAGCTGATTTTTGGTCACCTCAAAATGAACTTCTTCAAGCTTACGCTGCTTCTTACTCTTCTAATTTCACTTTTAACAAATTCTCCTTCTTTAATTGAATGAACACCAAATTTGTTCTCTTAATTTCCTCACCATACTGTATCGGTTGACTTTGATACATGTACTCTTTGTTACATAATCTTGTAGGTGGATGATCAGTTCTTGAGTAATTTGTGAAAGATCTTAAGTAATGTACACATTTGGATTTGCACATAATAACGTCTTTCACTTGTCAAAAGATCAGATGAATCATAAAATTCAAAATCTTTAATTAACGACTCTAATTTTATTTAAGGTTAAGAGTATTTGAAGACGAAACAATGATGAGTAGATTTCATTGTTGGACGTGACACATTTTATAGTCAAAATTTCTCTATAATAGGACAAAATAATATTATAAAAAATATATAATAAAGTGAATATAAAAACTTGATTTTGTTCAATACGTGAGAGCAACGAGTAATGGGATAGTGTCTCCCATGATCGATAAATAAATGATTAATTATTAATTAGCACGCAAGAAACATGGTTTTTATATCTTCAGAAAAACTTATAAAGAATTTACTATTAATTTTACATTATCACTTTAAAATTGTAAATACTACTCTAACAAGTTGTTTTTAATGTTGTTGATTCATCAGTTATGTTATAAAGATTATTTTTAATTCATTATAAAATGATGTGTAATTTTAATTATTAGAATTTATAGGTATAAATCATATTTATTTATTTTTTGAAAAGAATCAAGTATTTCTTCCAAAATCTAGGCATTATAAAAGTTCACCCAAAAATAACTTACCAAAAACTACTACATCCATCCACTTTTAATTGTCATAGTTTCCTTTTTTAGAGTCAAACAATAATAACTTTGACTAACGATCATCATATTGATTTGCAAAAAAAATGGAATTTATAATACTTTTCGTATAATTCTTGAATATCTAAATTTTTTGTTTAAAATATTAAATTAATGTAATATAATTTAACTTTGAAATTAACTTTCAAAAAACGCGACATGATAATTAAAAGTTGATAGAAAAAGTACTTGAGAATTTATAGCGAAACGCTCGGTAAATAAGTTTGAAAAATATTTGTATAAATTGACAATTTAGGCAATGTAAATTATTTGGAATACAATACATCAAATCTATCCATAAAATGGCAATTAGTGGCTATGATTACTACTCTGTTGTTCCAAAAGAGGAAAAACTTTGTTAGATTTTGGGGAAACGTAGGAGTAGCAATAATAGCAGTAGAAGCTTTGGTTTGGGGGGGAAGAAAAATGCATCTCAGCGAAAACGAAGGGATAGAGAACAAAAGTTTCGTGGTTACAGGTGGACTCGGCTTTATAGGGGCCGCACTTTGTCTTGAACTCGTCAGAAGGGGTGCTCGTCTTGTTAAAGCATTTGATCTTAGAACCCATTCTCCTTGGTCATCTCAACTCAGTCAATATGGGGTTCAGCTCATCCAAGGTATCCCTTTTCGACATTTCCTCTTCTTTGATTTAAAGAGTCAACTTTTGTGATTCTTTTTTTTTTTTTTTTTTTTATGACAAGGGAACCCGCAGCAATAGCTCCTTATGCAAACCACATTCAACTTTTGTGATTCAATTTGGAAATTCACATTTCTCGTTTTTTTTTTTTTTTTTTTTTGTATTGGGTTGACTGATTGATCTGATGATTCTTGCTCAAAAGATTCCCCGTTTCTGTTTGCTTCTCTATTTATCCAGTAATTCAACATTGGTCTCATATGGCGGACTAAAATCCCAATTCCGATCTATATAAGTAACAAAAGGATCATGAGTTAGTGCTTTATTTGGTGAGATATATATAGTTGATTCATTGATTGATTATTAAGGAATTTGTCTGTGTTTAGAAATTGATAATTAGTTTATAGTCCTCTTGTTATGATTGCGGAAACTGATGATACAGTATTTACACCGACTCCTTTCTGCAGCTACTCAATTTGCTTGGTTTTCAAATTTCAGGGGATATAACAAACAAACAACATGTCCAGAAAGCGCTACGAGGGTCAGATTGTGTTTTCCATCTTGCTTCCTATGGCATGTCGGGGAAAGAGATGCTCCAATATAGTCGTGTTGATGAGGTTAATATTAATGGAACCTGCCACATTATTGATGCTTGCCTTGACCATCAGATTAAGAGGCTTGTTTATGTCAGCACACCTAATGTTGTATATGGTGGTAAGGAAATTGTTAATGGCAATGAGAATCTACCTTATTTCCCGATAGATGACCATGTTGATCCATATGGACGAAGCAAATCCATTGCTGAACAATTAGTACTAAAGAGCAACGGTCGTCCCTTCACGTAAGTAATCTTTATAGGAACATTTCATTCACAATCCACTGTAATATTTCCTGTAAATGTATGCTATAGAGGTTCACTCCCTCTTTATACAATGTAATAGAAACTAGACATACAAGGCATCCCCTTTCCCTTAGATGCATTATAAGTTTTGACACTTTTTTCTATTTCCCTCAGGATTGACTGCAGTGACCTATCATGTTGTACCATATGCTACATACTATAGAAAATAGCTGATGTCTAGACTAGATAGTTGCATTTGCAAGATTGTTTTTAACTTGAAGATAAGTTTCCTTTTGATAGAAAAAACAAAATGAGCAAAATCTCATCGGCTTTCCTTTGCCAGTGCAAACATTTCTCAATATCTGTTTGGCCTTTTCAGCTCTGTGTGTGTATACGTACATTTATGATTGTTCACAGCAATAACTGCTACTTGATGTTGTATTGACATAATTTATATGGTTGTTTTCTCTCTTCTCGGCATTTATGTTCATTGCACAGTAAGAAGAATGGCAAATGCCTTTACACCTGCGCAATTCGTCCAGCTGCTATATATGGTCCAGGTGAAGAAAGGCACCTGCCGAGGATCATAACTCTTACAAAGCTAGGTCTGTTTCCCTTTAAAATCGGTTCACCAAATGTAAAATCAGATTGGGTGTACGTCGACAATCTTGTATTGGCGCTTTTATTGGCTAGCATGGGACTTTTGGATGACATCCCTGGCAGAGAAGGGCATCCAATTGCTGCTGGTCAACCTTATTTTATATCAGATGGTACATACTCGTTCGCTTATATTTGTTGTGTAGGAATGTGGAATCTTGTTTCGGACCAAGTAGAGGTGTAATTACTAATTTCTAATTAAGATTATTCTTTTAGGATTCTCCAAAGACTTTAGAATAACTAATTGCTTATCAAAGTAAAAAATATTTCTATAAGCAGAGCAGCTGTACTTGTTACTTGCTGCATGTCTGCATCACCTTCCTTCATCAGTGATCTTCTGTTGCAGGTTCTCCCATCAACAGTTTCGAGTTCCTTCGCCCTTTACTGAAAAGCCTGGATTATGATCTACCAAAGACATCACTAGCTGTCTCTCATGCTCTTCTTCTGGGAAAAATTTTCTGGGCTTTCTACTCCTTTCTGTATCCTTGGTTGAATAGTAGGTGGCTTCCTCAACCTCTGATCCTTCCTGCTGAAGTCTACAAGGTTAGTGCTTCATATTTGAATCTACTTTTGCTTCTTCTATTCAAATGAATAGGCTTCACTGGCATTATCAAAAACCAGTTTTATATACTACATATCTTTCCACCGGCTTTTACTCAGTTTATGGCATTTCTTACTACTGTGGAATTGATAATATATCTATAACTCATGCATATCTACTTGGGCAAATGTACCAGATTCTTTTTTCTTTTTGTTACGAAGATGGTCTTTATTGGTCAAAAACTGCCAAATGGTTAAATACCTTAATTGTTTGACCTTGCGTCAAGACTTGTTCCCTTAAGTCGTTACTTCTCCCTGTTCACACCTGTATTGACACCAGACGTTCAATTTTGTCCAGCAATAGTGAACTCTCTCTGGTCATGGACACAACATTTTTCTCTACAATTGTATAAGAGGTAGAATTCTAGTTGATATTTGGTTTTCTGCTTGTGCTAGGTCGGTGTCACTCATTACTTTTCTTTCCTAAAAGCAAAAGAGGAACTTGGGTACGTCCCAATGGTGAGTTCTAAGGAGGGCATGGGTGCAACTATTGCATATTGGCAAGAAAGAAAACGGAGGAGTTTGGACGGACCTACAATATGGGCATGGCTGTTTTGTGTGATTGGAATGTCGGCGTTGTTTGCTGCTGCATATCTGCCCGACTATGGACCCATTCCCTTTATTAGAGCAGTTCACCTCTTCTTCTTTCGCTCAATGTTGGCATTGAAAGTGATTTTTGTTCTAGCGGCTGCTGCACATGTAGGTGAAGCTATATATGCATGGAATATTGCAAAAACAATAGATCCTGCAAATGCAAGAGGATGGTTTTGGCAGACATTTGCTTTGGGGATATTTTCCCTACGATTACTGCTGAAGAGAGCTAAAAAGTAGGATTACCATATTTCTTGTTCGACTCTTAAATATGAAGCATGTAATTGCAATCATATCAAAGTTGAGACATAATGACAACTTTTCAGTACTCAAGTTTTTTCTCCTTGTTTTTGGTCTCAGCAAACTATCTTTATTATTATTTTTTTGAATAATAAACAAGTTTAACTTCTCATCCTGATCTTGTACTCCTTGATTCCTTGCATCATCTCCTGGACAGGATTGTCCGCATCATGCATTACTTGACGAACCAACCTAGCTCTGCATGAGGTCAAGTAGTGCAGTGGTTAACGGCTTAATTGATGCGATGCAGTAAATCCTGTCCAGAGGTGCAAGAAATTACGAGGTGCGTCTCTGACCAGCCGGACACAAACTTCCTCCCCGAAGAAGCCATAGATCGGATTATTTCTATAAAAAGTCTTTAATTTATTTATTTGGTCAAAAGTTAGATATTTATAACCAAAAATATGTCAGAATTTTGGAAAGTTATTTATTTATTTGGTCAAAATTTAGCTATAGAATGGACAAATGAAAGTCTATTAATAACCAAAAAGATGTAAGAATTTTGGAAAGTTATTTATTTGTTAGGTGAAAATTTAGGTATACCAAAAAATGTCAGAATCTTAGAAAGTTATTTATTTTTAAAATCACACACATATATATATATATATAAAAGAGAATTCTAGGCCCGCCTACGTGGCGCTACCAGAAACCAGGATTCCCTTTTAATTTATTTATTTTCAAAACTAGTCTTCCCCTTTCATGAAAAGTTGTGACTTTTATGAAAAATTGTGACTTCATTTTTAAGAGTTGTGACTTTTTGAAGAGTTGTGACTTTTTTGAAGAATCGTAACTTTTATGAAAAGTTGTAACTTTTATGAAAGGTTGTGACCTTTCCGAAGAGTGGTAACTTTTTCAAAGAGTTGTGACTTTTCCGATAAGACACAATAAACATTTGTTCACACTACCATTTGTTGTATATAAATAGAAGGATTTCCTCTCATTTTAAAACAACAAAAATTCTGAACTACTTCTTCTTCTTCTTCTGCACAATTAAATATTTGTGTACTTTGCTCCTGTTGAGTGGCTCACTACACCATTCTTTTTGTATCAATACACTCATGACTAGAATCGTCCTATCCTGAGAGGATTTATTCCTTTAAACTTCGAGTACTAGAGGGGAATAATTTCCTTAAGGGTGTACTATGCATTCGGTGGGCTTGATTTTTTCCTTTCTGTTTCATTCTATTGTTACATATCCTGATTTTTTTCTTGCAGTCATTAATTTATGCTTATGTTATTAATTGTTGTTTTTGAGTACATGTTTTAAACTTTGTTGTTCTTGTCTCTGCAAAGTTATTGTTATAAGTATTTGTTAGTACATATTAAATAACACACGTTAATTGAGTATTCATGCAAGTTTTCTCTACTAAAATTGTCGAAGGTACGGTAAAAGAATTCCTTAAAGAACTATACTACCATATCTTGAAGACAAAATTCAAATTTGGTATGTCATTGTAAGCACATAAAGACTTTAAAAACTTTATCGCGCCTTGATGTGCGAAGTGAACCACGAAAAGAAGACAAGAATTAATAAACTTTTGACATAAGCTCAAGTGTGCCGGATGACCTATAGAGGAATATGACTAGACTGCAGCCTCTTTTAATCCCAAAGACATAGATAACTACACAATAAATTAATTGTTCATATTCAATAGGAAGTATGGACAAATTCTCAAGTTTACTGCAAGTTGTAAATACTTTTCTTGAAGTAATAGATGTGTTTCTCGACACTGTGATTGGAATAGAAGTGTAGTTTCAAATTGAACTTCATTACTCTGCTATGTTGATTTTAAAAAAAAAACACTCAAACAAACTGAATAATTTTGTGTAATATTTTTCCCTTTCAAGTATATATAATAAGTTGAATTGTTGTCCAATATGATACATTATCCCTTTAATTTTTCATTTTAATAATTACTTATGATACATTTAAATGGGGAACTTTAAAATGATATATGTAAAGCAAAAGGTAGGGCTGAACTTTCTACACGTTAGAATTAGAATATTTGTTCACTTTTTTCAGCCTTTTAAAATTTATTCATCCCTTCGCCAACGATTATTTATTTATTAGAAAATTTAATATCTCCGGTTGATGTTCATTTGATTCCCCAAAAATATCTAATAGTAACACTTCCCGGAAGCAAAATGATAAATTATAAAATCAAATTAAAGATGATTAATTGAAGGATAAATGATAAGATGTTATAATTATCATCTTCCTTTATAGTGTTTTA
>JAJONR010010434.1:0-16758 GCA_029582245.1 Solanum etuberosum
TTAAAATTTTCTTAAGTGTTAAGGTCACTAGATGTAGCACCTTGAGTTCCAAAAAGAACTAAATTGGAAATAGCAAAATCTGAAATTTTGCAAGTTATGCTTAAGTTATGAGTTTTGGATCAACTTCAAATGACCATAACTCTTAGTACATGATGAGTTATGTGGGCTACAAGATAGCTAAGTTTTGAGGTCGTATGAGTAAGATATGCCCTTTTGAAGTCAAGTTGTCCAAATAAGAAAAGTTACCCGAAAATAGTAAGGGGTATTTTGGTCTTCTCCTTATCCAATCAGATTTAATTCATTTTTAGTAAGGTTTTAAGGGTATAATCTTATTAGGTTCAGTTTTATAATCCTAATATACGCCTAGGGTTTTAGTTGAGAGTTCAAGAAGAGAAAAGAGGAAAGGATCAAGGCGTTCGTCGAGGTTCTTGAGTTTTGTTGTGAATTTTCGCCATGGGTTTGATCCCTATGTAAGCTTCCATATTGTTGGGTTTTTTCACCCACACGCCAATCATGTTAATTTCAGCGTTAAATTCGTTCTAGAAAGATGAAGGTTTGATGTTCTTGAATTGTGTTATTGAAATTGGCTTTCGTTCTTGAATTTAGATGAGATTGATGAGTTCTTGAAGAAATCGTGTCGATTTCAGAGTTGTGTTTTATTAGATTGTTGTGTATATGTATTGAG
The DNA here is from genome assembly GCA_029582245.1 of Solanum etuberosum. Classification (NCBI taxonomy): domain Eukaryota; kingdom Viridiplantae; phylum Streptophyta; class Magnoliopsida; order Solanales; family Solanaceae; genus Solanum; species Solanum etuberosum. The sequence goes on from JAJONR010010434.1 coordinate 686, forward strand.
TATCTGAATCTAAAGAGAAATTGAGAAAAAGAATCGAATTTAGGCGAATTGGTGTTAGAAAATGAGGAAGAAAAAGTCGAACAGAAAACCAGTACCAGGTCAGCGACGCGGACTTGTTCCTCAGAAGTGATATTTTTTCTCTCCGCATTGCGGAGAGGTTGCGGACCCCTCTGCCTCAAAAATTATTTCGACCAAATATTAAAATGCATCTCCGCGTCGCGGACTCGCACCCAAACAGTGTTTTTCAACCGTTTCTCATGATTAACTATCTAAAACACTTTTAATCATCAAGATATCTTTCCTATCACAAATCGTAACCTTGAATTCATAATTCAAATTCAAGGTAGGGTTAAGTCTTGAATTCATAATTCAAATGCAAGGTAGAGTTAAGTCTTGAGAGTTCTTTCGAACATTTTTGAGAAAGTCCCTTTGTGTCTTTTAAGGAGTCTTCTACAATTTCTAACAACTTGTTTCAAGACTCGAGCAAGTGAGTATAAGAATGATGAGAATGTATTCATGAGTTTACTTTATCATCACGAGATCCTTCATATCATTAACCATAACTCTTGAATTCATAATTCACATTCAAGAGAGAGTTAAGAGAAGAGTTCAAGGAAGTCTATGAGTTCAATTGTGAATCCTTTGAGATCAACTATCGATTTGAGCTAAGTTTTGAGGAAGTAAGTATGAGAATGAAAAGAGTCGTATACATGAGTTCCATATTATTATGTAGACCCTCGAGTCGAGTCGTTCATGCCCATAAATTCCGCATGAACTTCATAAGTTGAGCATTCCTACTCCTAGTTCTAAGTCTTGAGTATTCAGTTCCTAATACCTTTTTGAGATTATATTCCTAATCATGGGACTATTACATGTTACCCATGAAGTCCTTGAGTTGAGTAGTTCATGCCCATACTTCCGCATGAACCCTATAAGTCAAGTAGTCTTGAGATGAGAAGTATGTTGGAGTCCTTGATTTGAGTAGTTCATGCCATAATTCCGCATGAACCCTCTGAGTCAAGCATTCTTTAAATGAGTATTATCATTGAAGTTCTTGAGTTCCCAGTATTGAGTTATATGTATGGTTATTGAAAATATTGAATTGAGTCATTCACGTCCATAATTCGGCATGAACCTTATTTTGAGAAATCGTTTACAATTTTTTTAAAGACTTGAGCAAGAGCAAGAGCAAGAGTTGAGTTCAGTTTCTTTAAAATGATTATATGGGAACTAAGTATTCCCAAAGAGTAAATGTTTTCACATTTAAACAAGAGAGGAAACATTGCCTTCTAAGAGAGCTTTTAAGCTAGTTTTCGAGTAATAATCTCAAACCGCAGAAAGAGTTATGTTTTAAAACATATGAGCTAGTTATATTTTGGGAGTAGTATTGAGCACCGATATGGGGACGAGTTCAGATAACTCAAGTCTCCATAAACCATGTAGCCAACGTGGGTAGAAATGGTCATACTTTTTAGATGATTCCTTAATGTTTTTTAGCATAGACTAGTGGATCCACTTAGTTGAGGCATTCTATATCCCGACAAGTTATAGGACAGTTCTGGCAGCGTGGGTGAGACGTTGTATCATCACATAGCTCATAGTGATGGTTTTCGATTAGAGAAACTCCCACAGAGTTATATTATATTTTATTATATATATAAATTTAGTTGTTATTGTATTTTTCAATACATTGAGTTACTTTCTACTGTTTTAAAAGCTTTCCATATATTGAATCTGTATTGTTGCTTTATCCAGAGTTGAGTATCCAGAGTTAGGTACCAAGAGTCGAGTATCTTATTATTGAGTCGAACCTTATTTCTCTGAGTTGAATATCTTATCATTGAGTTGAGCCCTATTTTCTCTGAGTTGAGTTGAGTGAGTTGAGAAGAGGTAAGTATGTTTCTATTCCACTAGTTCAAGCTTATGTTTATGCTTTAGAATTCCCCTTACATGATCGTACATTCCACGTACTGAGTCATTTGGCCTGCATCATTTCACGATGCAGATACATGTATTCAGGGTCATCAACAAGAGCTTCGTTGATACCACATGGAGTTCAAGTTAGCTATGGTGAGCCTCTTGCTTCTGGAGGATTTCATTTACTTTTCAGTTTTGTCAGGATGTCGTGGGTCTTGTCCCGACTTCGATCTTTATCATTTAGAGGTTCATAGATAGACAGTAGAGTTAGAGAAGTTTGTTTCATTTATTTGGTTAAATGTTTTAAATACTTGAGTTGCCTATTTCTGGAGAATTGAATATATTATTTTATATTCAGAGTAAATCATTTGAGTTAAAACTTTGTATTTGAGTTTCATGAATTTTTATTCCATTTTTAAGCTTTGTATGTTTGAGTTAGTCTTCCGCTTGTAGTCAGCCAGGATGAGGGTTCGCTTGGGGACCAGCAATGGTTCTCGAGTGCCGGCCAAGTCTAGGGTGTAGGCTCGGGTCATGACACTAAAGTTTCATATGAAGGTTAAGGACACATTTGTTTGAAAGTGAGGACACATTAAGCGATTTCCAAGATATCTCAAACATATTTGGAAATATTTAGGCTAACTACAACAGGTAAAGCTTCTTCAAAAATGAAAAAAAATTAAAAGACTCAAAATTTGTTGGTCTTGTGGAACCCAAGTAGTAAAGGAAATCGAGATTTTGGTTGTGGTGAATCTCGTCCCTCAAGTGTGATGGTTGATGGATGGCACAAACTTGATCCATCTATAAATTGTAGCAAATGTGTCTTTCAGAATATATAATTTATAGAAGAAAGCTTAAGGGAGAAGAAGTGATAAGCATGGTGAAGATAACATGATGAGGGTGAAGGTTGCATGTACATGTCATTGGTAGTAGAGAGGAAGTTTGAAAGTTTTTTATCTGCCCAAGGATTCACTTGAACTTATAAGAATAGTAGGTGTTTTAATACTATGTAACGATGTAGGGGTCTATGTCAGTGTAACACCTCACAACTCTACTCTTAGAATTCGAATCGTTCATCATAAGTATATGAGCTTGAACTGGGTGATTTTTTACTCTCTCATTATTTCTACTCTTACCATGTGTAGCAAGGGTTTCAGAAGTGATTTAGGGTCATAAGGGACCTATAACACTAGTCAAGTTCAAAGCATTTCTATCGGCTAAGTTTTCACATGATCAGTCAATATAAGGGTTAACTTCAAACAACAATATATCTTATAATATGAAGAGTTAGATGATCCATAACCTATCAAATTAAAGGTCTATGAGTCTTCTTTCCAATGCCGCCAAGTTTGTATCAATCCAAGTTCGGAGTAAAAAGTTGTGAATGATTTACCAGAGACGCTCTAATCTGGCAGAAACTTCGCAATGGCTCCTAGACACGGAGTGAATACGGACCTCGCGGTCTGCTGGAATAAAATTCCGACTTCCAGCTCTTATTATTTATTTTTAAAGGGTTTTTTGTTCTAAAAACTTTTAGGGAGTCTTTAAACATGTAGAAAATCATTTTTTTCATAACCAAACCCTTTCATAAGTCTATTGGAGTACTTAATTAGATATTATGACTTGAGCTTTTGTTAATTAATGTAGACTTATCTAAATGTACCTAATAATATAATTATTGTGTTCTAGTTAAGTAAATGAAAGAATTTACATTTGAGTTTGACGGTTTAAACTAAGGAGTTTTTTAGTTTGTAAATATCTAAAAATGTGAATATTTATTTTGACAGTTTTTTTTCTCATCCATCGAGTTTAGCCCAAAAGTTCACCAGAAAAACGCCACAAGTCATTCAATAGAAACTCCACAGCCATTTGGGTCACCACCAACGTATAAATTTAATCATCAATATTTGATTTTTAAACTTTTTTTTTCTTTGTTAATTATAGATATAATTATGAAGAGAAGAAAATATCTTCACCAACTCCAGTTAAAGGTGCAAACATGTCCAGACAACGTGTAGTTAACCTAAAAAACAACATATAAGGCCTCTAATGATAAGAGTCGTGAAGGATGTAATTATGAAGGGCAGGAGGAAGAGTACAAAAAGGTCATCGGGAAAGAAATCTGCTCCATGAATATCTTACATATTAATTCTTTGGAGAACTATAATTTTCCATCCAGATTGGATTCAAACTTTTAAATTTATGATTTTTTGCTTATTGGATTGCATAAGAAAGATTATATATTAGTGAATAATTATTTCACACAAATATAGAATTTGAGTCAAAGTTAGTGAACTCAAATTCGTACCTTCAAGCAGGTTCGCCTCTACGTAGGATCATATTTCTTTTATTACCTCTCTGTTAAATTTTAATCTCTGTCATTATTTTGAAAGTGCTTTCACATATATAATACTCAATATGTTTGTCTTACTTTTTATTTTAGTCAATCTCAAAAATACTTTCCCTTCTGAAATTACTCTTAGAAGATCAATATGTGTTACTCTTAGCTTTAATAATGAGGTCGATCTTTCATGGAATAATATCTAAATGTTTCAATAATTTCTATATTCCTTTTTTAATATCGATCTATCGCCCATATATGACTAGTATTGAATAAAGTATTTATTTTTAATTAAATCAACCTAAGGTAGATAATCATTTCAGTCATGCTGGCAAAAAAAGAACTTTTACTTCTTGGAGAAAGAAGATTGTAGTTTGTAGATGAGATGTGCTATATAAAAAAGTAAATAAGGTGTATTAATTGGAAACCAAAAATTGTAAACCCTTAGAACTTAAAATATATATGAACTATTTATTGAAGTTGCTCTAATCAGTAGTGTCTACTTATAGATGAAACTCCTAATATTTAGTTCTTGCTATTTCAATACTAATACTCTTTATGTTTTAATTTGTTAGTCTGATTTTTGACTTGATATAGTGTTTAAGAAAGTTGGAAAAAAAATTAAATCGTGTGGTCTTAAACTGAAATCGTCTTGTTTAAGATTCTGAAGCAACTCGCTTGTTTGAAGTCTGAAGATGAGGACACATTAAGCGATTTCCAGGATTTCTCAAATATTTTTAGAGGTATATAAGCCGACTACAAGAGGGATTTTCTTCAGAAAGGGAGAAAGCTAAAAGATCTCGTGAAATAGAAAAAAAATTCAAACTTGTATTCAATTGCTACACTATAATATATAGTACATTGGTCGGTGAGTCTTGGAGTTGTACACGAAATTTAAAGGATGTATCTATGTCAAACACTAACGCTTGTGTGGATGGTTCATAAATAATAATAGTTCAAAAGGCTAAGAGCTTAAACATGTTCAAATCTTTTTTGTGGTGCTGGGTAGTTGTCAGCGGTTGGTAAAAGTATAGTGTTTAATTTTTTTCCATAAATTGTGGCATCACAAATTAAGTATATATTTTTAAAAAAATTGGTCAACTTTTATATTTTCCGTCAAACTTTAATTATAAAAATTTAATATATTATTTATATCATAAATATCCAAATGTTCTATCGTATGTTCACACCATAACACCATAAATAAAAATATTGTAATTAGTTTATCATATTTATCATGCAGCCCTTTTGGTTTATTAGAATTAATGTTTAGATTAGATCGTTTTATATTTTAAATTTAAGACATTTATTAATAAGTATGCCTTTTATTGTATTTTATTAACAGTTAATTAAAACTATAAGTCAAATGTGATGGAAATTGTTGTTAGCTTCATTTGACCACATACGGTTCACTATAAAATTTGTGAAAGAAGTAACTCATTTCACTTTTCTCCGGCTCAGACTTCCTTGTGAAAGGTATGAGTATTTTCATTTACATATTGTATGAACACTTAATTAAAACTATAAGTAAAATGTGATGTAAATTGTTGTTAGCTTCATTTGACCACATATGGTTCACTATAAAATTTGTGAAAGAAGTAACTCACGACACTTTTCTCCAGTTCAGACTTCCTTGTGAAAGGTATGAGTATTTTCATTTACATACCCTCTTTTTATATATACACACATCTATTTATACGTATCTTTTCTCTTAAACTTATCAAGATTAATTAGATTTATTTATTTTTTATCAGGCTAGCAAAATTCATTCAGAAAATGAGTTTATCTGTGGGTGCTAGCAATCATGTCCAAGGTAAATTCATCAACACTAGCTTCTAAAATTATTGCAGGCTTCAATTTTTTATATTATAAAATTTGTATAAGTTATGGAACTAATGTTATGATTTCATTATGTGGTGTTGTATTCAAGTATATTTATTTTAGTCTTGAAAATTATTTAAGTATTTAAAAAAAATCAGATGTCTAATAAAATTTGGTCAACCATGTGAGATTGTAGTTTTAAGGATTTACAATTTCTTGATGGATATTAATAATAGTCTTTTTCCACTTTTAAATGAGAATAAATCTTTAGATCTTACTCGTCAACTAAAAGCTATTGTATAGAAATAAGTAAATTTTAATTAAATCATGTAATTCAACTCTTTGTATTTGAAAACAATACCATCTTCACCTTTTGAATAATAAGAAACTATTGGATCTTAAATCCAAAAGTTATTGTATAAAAATAAAAATTATTTAACTATCCTAATATTTTGAAATAAAAAAATAAAACATTTTAGATTTAGCAAAGCAAATGATTTTACAAAAACTTAAATACCATATCACTTATAACTGTGTAACATTCAAGTTATTGCTTTTAATTTTTAAAATAATCATCAATATAATATTTTTTTAAATAACTTAACTTAGTTCTTAAGAATAATGTGAAAACAAAATAAATATGTTTTAGAATAATGTGAAAATAAAATAAATGTTTTGCATAAAATTGACTAGTTAAAAAGAATTTAACACTAACAAAAAGTTTTAAATCATTCAAAAAAGTATATGTACAATTCATAATAATAGTAATTGAGTCAACTTATATGTTTTAACAAAAAAATATATATACTTATTCAATTTATTTTTATCCATTGAATATTTATGATTAAAAGGTTTATTATGAGTAAAAGCTTATTCACATTTGATGTTTACGATAAATTAAAATGATTACTGATTTTTAAACCCAAAAGATTAAGGGGATTAAATTAAATCAATATACTTTATACAAAAAAGTAACAATTATTTTTTTGAGTCACTTGTAAAAAAATTTAACATAAGAACCCTTAGAACGATCATATATTGATCAAAAACTAAAATCACAAAAATATAAAATAGAAGGAGCTCCCTATATATTTTTCTTTCATTTTCATATATACAGTTTTATTATTAAGGTTTTTTGTTAATCTTGTATATCCACATAGTCCATAGTAGACTATATAATGCTCATTGTATTATTTTATATTTTTAATGAGATTTGATCAATGTCCACCCCCCTCCTCTCTCTTTTGTACTATATAATTAGATGCATGTACAATGACATGATGAGTTTAATCTAAAATTGATTAAAATATATTCTAATTTGTAGTATTTTGGGAATTACTATGGTCAAGACTTCTTAGGATATTTTCTATTTTGGGACTAGTCAAGTTTTAACTTTTTTACAAATTCTTAACAAATAATCTTAGAATATGAATAATATAGGCCAAACAATAAAACAATCATTTAATTTGTGTAATTGCTAATTTGTTAGTTTTTTCACTCTATCCCCATTTTTTAAAAATAGTGTTAGAGAGCATAGACAACAAGATTATCATTTTATATTCTAAAAACTCATATAATTAAAGAGTTTAATGTAATAAGAAATATTGTGATTGTTTACAATTTTATGCCAACTTATTATTTTTCTCAACCTTTATTGTAATGATTTCTAAATTTTATAATCATATCTGACGATTCGGATGGAGATGATTCATCAAAATCTCATGATTTAATAAATGTTGCTGACAATGAGGTTAGTCTATTGGAGAATTTAGCTATATATTATCACTTGAGATCTTAATATTAATGTAGTCTTATCTTAAAAAATATGCGTACATAGTAATTACATAATTATTGTGTGTTATTAATTGAGTGAAAAGGATCTACATTTGAGTTTTGAGTGTATAGATTAAGGAGCTTTAACTATAGTTTGCTAAGAGCTAAAAATTTGTTATATTTACTTTGATAGACATTGATCCATGGATCCGTCGAGTTTAGTCAAGAAGTTGATCAAGAAATCACAAGTCATTCAACTAAGACTCTGCAACCTGTAGAATCGCATCAACTTGCATCATCATTAAGGTAATTGCGCCTTACATGTTTAAAAATAATTAAGTTTAATTTATTATCACATTCTGAATTATTATTTTTGTTTTTGTTAATTATTTTGGTACTTTAAATTATTATAGGACAATTCGATTAAAAGATAAATCTACACGAGCACTAGCAAGAGCACCTATGATACGAGGGAGCAATGCAGTCATCCCTAGAAGACCTTATAGATCTCAAAGAATGAGAGCAATTAATGACTTAGAGGTTATGAAAAAAAAGACGAAGAGAACAACAAAGAAGTCCGCAATGCCCAAAAGGAAGAAATCTGCTCCATGAGTGTCTTGATTAATTCCCCATATCAGAGAGCTATAGTTATATTATATACTCTTAATTTGTTTTGACAAATGATTATTTCTATTTCACAACTCTTGACTATATATATTTTTTTATGTAACTTTAAAAATCATGACGGAGTTATCATTGATTTCTCAATACCCCTCCTATACCAGCTTTTACACTAGAAGAGATAATACTACCATGTCTTATAAATAATATAAACAAAAATACATGTTATTAGGCTTTTGTCGAGATATGTTCACATGCAAATCATTTTTTCCATAATACGTAATGATTGGTCGACCTTTCATAGAATAATATATAAAAGCTTCAATAACTTATAAATTTGCTTCTTAATATATATCCCCATATATATGACCACGGCCAGTATGTGATAAAGTACTTATTGTTAATTAAATCAACCTTGTAATATCTAATTCTGAGGTAGATAATCATTTCGATCCTGATAAAAAAACTAGTAATTCTAACATTTTGCATTCACATCTATGAAGTATATATGATAACTCAACCTATTGAAGTACGATAAAACTCCTAACATTGTGTTCCTGTTATTCCAATATTGGTCGATGCTTTTTCTATTTTAATTTATTTGTCTAGTTTTTGATTTGGCACAAAGTTTAATAAAGTTTTAAAAAAAAACTTTTAAATCTTATGATCTTAAACTAAGGTCGTCTTGTTTGAAATTCTGAAGTTGCATATAAAGGTTAAGGACTCGCTTGTTTGAAGGTGAGGACATTAAGCAATTTCCAAGATTGCTCAAACATCTTTAGAGGTATTTAGGCCGACTACAAGAGTTAAAGTAATTTCTTCATAAAGGAAGAAAACTAGAGGGAGGGTTGTAACAAAGAGATAAAGAGGCAGATATTGTGCAATAGAATATTTCTATAGGCTTGTATTCAATTGCTACACCACAATATATAGTACATTAATCGGTGAGTCTTGGAGTTGTACACGAATTATAAAGGATGTATATAAGAGGGAGTTTGGAAGTGTTCTATCTACCCGAGGATTCACTTTAACTCCTAAGATTGTCGGTGTTCTAATATTATATAACAAAGTAGGAGTCTATGTCAAACACCCTACCACCACAGAAGATGAACGCTTGTGTGGATGGTTCTTTAAATAATAATAATTCAGAAAACTAAGAGCCCCAACATGTTCAAATCTTTTTCGTGGTGCTATTAGGGTTGGGGTGGGGGTGGGGGTGAGAGTTGTCAGCGCTTGGTGAAAGTATAGTGTTTAAGTTTTTTCCACAAATTGTGGCGACACAAATTAAGTATATATTTAAAATAAATACTCATAAATAAATTTGGTCAACTGTCACGCCCCGAGCCTACAGCATGGATGTGGCCGGCACTCGAGAACCATTGCTGGCCCCAAGCGTACCCTTGGTCTGGCTTACTACTCAACGGAAGACTTTACTCAAAAAAGATAAACCCATGAAATAAACTGTGAATGTTGTAAAGGAAACATTCAACTGGCCAATGAGGCAACTCAAGTCTTATAACAAAACAACTGAAATGAACAAGACTAATGAACTAATAATGTCTGACTATCTATGAAGCCTCTAATACTATGATGGATGTCGGGACAAGACCCCCGATCATCCTAACAACTGAAATGACAAAGCATAATAAAAAAGAGATCCTCCGGAAAGCAAGGAGGCTCACCAAATGACTCTGAAGCTCAACTGGATCAACGAAGCGCTGGATGCTGATCCGGGCTACCTGTTTATGCATCATAAAAGATGTAGGCCAAATGGCGTCAGTACATGGAATGTACGAGCATGCGAGGAAAAATCTAAACAAGACATAAGCTTGAACTGAAATCTATAAGAAACATTTACCTCATCTCTACTCAACTCATGGATACTCAACTCAATGCAGAAATAAAACACAATATAGATGCAGTTTATGTAAAGCATTTGAAACAGTAGATAACATCTCAGAGTATTGGAAAATACAATAATATCTCAGTTGTATATAGAAATAGAAAAAAATAAACCCAGCTTCTGAAGTTTTGCCTCTGGCGCCTGGTGCCACTCAGAGCGCCAGGGACGCCAGGTCCTCTACCTTTTCCCACTTCTAAGGTACGTCTAAACATCATGAAATCATCCATAAACATGAGACCATGAGCCTTGAATCCATAATTCAATTCAAAGAAAGTTAAGAGTCAAGTCAAGAGAAGTTCATAGAGTCTTCCAAAGATCTTCTACAAATGTTTTAACTTTGTTTTAAGGCTTGAGTCTTGAGTTGAGTAAAGAGTAAGAGTCAAGTTCTTTTCATCAAAAGATTATAGGGGAACTAAGTATTCCCAAGAGTTAAAATGTTTTCACATTTAAACAAAAAAGGAAAAACCGATTTCCAAGAGAGCTTTTAAGCTAGTTTTTGAGTAATTACCTCAAATCACAGAAAGAGTTTTATTTTTAAAATATATGAGCTGAGTATATTTTGGGAGTAGTATTGAGCACCGATATGGGGACGAGTTCATAATAACTCAAGTCTCCATAAACCATGTAGCCATCGTGGGTAGAAAGGGTCATACTTTTTAGATGACACCTTAATGCTTTTTAGCATAGACTAGTGGATCCACTTAGTTGAGGCGTTCTATATCTTGGCAAGTTATAGGACAGTTCTGGCAGTGTGGGTGAGACGTTGTACCATCACATTAGCTCATAGTGATGGTTGTCGGTTAGAGAAACTCCCATAGAATTATATTACTTTACCATATGAGTAACTTGAGTTGTTGTCACTGTTTAAATGCTTTATATAAACTGCACCTTTATTGTTGTTTTATTTTGCATTTGAGTTGAGTATCCATGAGTTGAGTAAAGCTAAGGTAAGTGTTCTTTTAAGATTCTTTTCAAGCTTATGTCGTGTTTAGTTTTTCCTCGCATGCTCGTACATTCAATGTAATGATGCCATTTGGCCTGCATCTTCTCATCCAGTGCCTCGTTGATCCAGTTGAGCATCTCAGAGTCAGTTGGTGAGCCTCCTTGCTTTCCGGAGGATCCCCTTTTATTGCTTTGTTAGTCAGTTGTTAGGATGATCGAGGGTCTTGTCCCGACATCCATCATTATTTTTAGAGGCTTCATAGACGAATAGTTATAGTTCTTTAGTCTTTTCATCATCATTATATTATGTTAAGACTTGAGTTTCCATTTTGGCTAAGTTTAATATTTCTTTAAGTTATTGCATGAGTTATCTTTTGAGACTGCTTCTTGTCAATTAAGTCTCCCGCTAAGAGTTAAGCCAGGCCAAGGGTTCACTTGGGGATAATAATGGTTTTCGAGTTCCAGTCCCACCCAGGGTGTAGGCTCGGGAAGTGACAAAGGAATTATCGTACCTTTGCTTCTCTTAGTTCCCGGAGAAAGAAACGCCCCAAGAAAGCCTTCTCAAACATAGCCCAACTCACAAGTGGTGCACCTTCAGCTCTATTCTTCTTCCGTTGATCAAACTAGATTCTAGCGACACCCTTCAATTGGTATGCAGCTAGTTTCACTCTCTCAGCATCAGCAACATGCATAATCTTGAAAACCTTCTGAAGCTCTTCAATAAAGTTTTTCTGATCCTCAATGACACTTGAACCAGTGAAGCTTGGAGGATTCATCCTTAAGAACTCACGGATTCTGGACGTATCAGCCAAATCCTGTCGAACCCCTTTTTGTTGCCCAACTTGGTTGGTCACATCTTGGCTCAACATCCGGATAGATTCCCGGAACTCAACATTAGTGACCTCTCCTTGGGGTTCCACTTCTGGTGCATTAGGTACCCCTTGATCCTCAACATTCCTTCTAGCAGGACGACCTCTGACAGCTCTTCGTGGAGGCATGATCTGAAAGACACGCGCAAGCACGAGTTAGAAAGAAACTTTCATAGAGATAAACTCTATCACACGAAATGAGTATGAAAGAAGTGATATAATTCCTAAATGTTGCAGCCTCTTAATTATAGATGTGGCGCGCTTCAAACCGATAACTAGGACTCTACATACACGGCTTCATAGACTCCCTAGGACTCTTGAACTCTGTGCTCTGATACGAAGTTTGTCACTCCCCGAGCCTAATCCCTTGACGTGGCCGGCACTCGAGAACCATTACTGGCCCCAAGTGAACCCTTGGCCTGACTTACTACTCAGCGGAAGACTTTACTCAACAAAGATAAACCCATGAAATAAACTGTGAATGTTGTAAAGGAAACATTCAACTGGCCAATGAGGCAACTCAAGTCGTATAACAAAACAACTGAAATGAACAAGACTAATGAACTAATAATGTCTGACTATCTATGAAGCCTCTAATACTATGATGGATGTCAGTACAAGACCCCCGATCATCCTAACAACTGAAATGACAAAGCATAATAAAAAGGGATCCTCTGGAAAGCAAGGAGGCTCACCAAATGACTCGAAAGCTCAACTGGATCAACGAAACGCTGGATGCGGATCTTGGTTACATGTATCTGCATCATAAAAGATGCAGGCCAAATGGGGTCAGTACATGGAATGTACGAGCATGCGAGGGGAAATCTAAACAAGACATAAGCTTGAACTGAAATCTGAAAGAAACACTTACATCATCTCTACTCAACTCATGGATACTCAACTCAATGCAGAAATAAAACACAATATAGATGCAGTTTATGTAAAGCATTTGAAACAGTAGATAACATCTCAGAGTATTGGAAAATACAATAATATCTCAGTTGTATATAGAAATATAAAAAAATAAACTCTGATTGAGAGATTCTCTAACCGACAACCATCACTATGAGCTATGTGATGATACAGCGTCTCGCCTACGCTGCCAAAACTGTCATATACCTTGAAGGGATATAGAACGCCTCAACTAAGTTGATCCACTAAGCTATGCTTAAAAGCATTAAGAAATCATCTAAAAAGTATGACCCTTTCTACCACGTTCGCTACATGGTTTATGGAGATTTGAGTTATTTAAACTCGTCCCCATATCGGTGCTCAATACTACTCTCAAAATATACTCAGCTCATATGTTTAAAAACATAACTCTTTTTCTGTGGTTTGAGATTATTACTCAAAAATCTATCTCTTAAAAGAGATGCAATTCAAAACTGCTCATGAAAACTCATTTGAAAATCGGTGTTCCTTTTCATCTTAAATGTGAAAACATTTAGTCTTTGGGAATACTTAGTTCCCATATATCATTTTGAAGAAAATGAACTTCACTCTTACTCTTACTCAACTCAATGTTCAAGTCTTAAAACTGGTTTAAAATAATTGTAAAAGACTTTTTGAAAAGACTCGAAGAACTCTCAAGACTGGACTCTTAGCTCTACCTTGAATTTGAATTTATGGATTCAAGGTTATGGTTCATGTTTACGGATGATTTCTAGATGTTTAGAAGTCATTTAGAGTATTTAGAATCGATAGAAAGTGTTAGTACACTTTAGAAGGACTCAGACGGGCTAAACGATGAAAAACAGGTGGGGGCAGATGTCCCGGGCGCATTACTGGCGCGGGGCGCCAGCCCCTAAAGTTCTAGGAGGACTTTTTGGTGCACTGCTGAGGCGCCTCCCCAGCCCCTCTGGCGCATCTGGGGCGCCCCGCCCAAGCCCCTCCCCAGGCAATTCCGATGAATTTTTTAACTCGTTTTCTGATCTTAACTCGACTAGATTCGATTCTTTTTCTCAATTTCTCTTTAGATTCGGATACTTAATACATGTACACAAGAATCTACTCAAATGACTCTAAAGATCGACATGATTTCCTCAAGAACGAAAACCAATTTCAAGAACATCAAACCTTCAACTTTCTAGAATGAATTTTACGCTGAAATTAACATGATTGGCGCGTGGGTGAACGAACCCAACGCTATGTGACCTCACATACCTCTTTAGGGATCAACCCTTGGCGAAACGACCTTCGATTCCGCAAGAAATCTCAAAGAACGCCTTGACTTTTCCCCTTTTCTCCTCTTCTTGAACTATTCTCAAACCCTAGGCATTAATTTTGATTGTGTAAACTCAACCAATTCAGTTTAGGCCCCTAATTAATTACTAAAAATGAAATAACTTAATTGGGTAAGGAAAAGACCAAAATACCCTTCTTAAATCCGAGTAACTTTCCTTAACCGGACAGCCCAACTTCAAACGGGAATATTTCCCTCATACGAGCTCAAAAATTAGCAAACTCGATGGCATTTGAAAGAGGATTCCAAGACCTTTCATTTGATACCTTATAGCCCACCTAACTCATCATGTACTAAAAGTTATGGTCGTTTGCAGTTGACCCAAAATTTATACTTAGCATAACTTGCCAAAATTTCCAAATTCACTCTTTCCAAAAATGATTCTTTCTAATTCTAGTTCTTTCTAAGGCGGGATGTTACATCAACTTTTAATTCTTTGTCAAGCTTTAATTACAATAATTGCATATATTTCTTACATCATAAAAATATTAGCTCGCACTTGTAACGGTATTCTCAAATGGAGCATTTTCATTTGATAAAGTATTTTAAGGCTCGAGTGAAACTTTTCTATTGATTGATACTATATAATCTTTAGGGCCTATAAATAGTAACTATTTCCCACTTGTACTTTAATTTATTTACTTAATATATCTATCCACAAATTAATATGTGACGATCGAGTAATGAAATTGGATAGGGAATATTTAATTTTCAAGTTTCAAAATCAAATAATCCAAGATGAGTACCAACTTCATTTATCTCTTATATATACTACTCTATAAATATTTTTGTGGCTCCAGGATAGATCATATCTCAAAATTTATTCTTTACGGCTAATACAAATTGAATAACTCTACTTTCCATTTATGGAAGGTTGGTTTTATGCTCCCTGATCAAAGAATGACTCTGGTTATCAGATGATTGAAGAATCGGGAGTAATTTATTTACGATACTTAGTTGACATTCATAAAAAGCATCTAATGAATTATGAGTTCAATCCATCCTGTTTAGCAGAAAGACGGATATTCCTTGCTCATTATCAGACAATCACTTATTCACAAACTTCGCCAATTCGGTGTTTTATTTATCGAATCAATCTTCCTGGAGAAGACTTGAAAAGGATTTCCCGAACATGGTTGAGATCAATGTGAAAATAAGAAAGCCAGGAGGTTTGCCTAGAAGCAGCCACCCTTGAAAGAGTGTGTAATAGCTCACTGATCGAGCGCTTTTGCGCCAAAGATGAACGGGGCTAAGCGGAATCACATAGATAAGCCCCTACCTGCCAGCGCGGATGGATAGGGCCAGCGAAGCGCGAAGGGGATGGATGTCTAAGATTATAATTAATTTACCATATTTATCATGCATTCTTTTTGATTTGTTAGAATTAATGTTTAGATTAAATCGTCTTATATTTTTAATTTAAGACATTTATTAATAATTATGCCTTTTATGGTATTTTATTAACAATTAATTAAAACTATAAGTGAAATATGATGGCAATTGTTGTAATCTCCATTAGACAACACTATAAAATTTACGAAAGATGTAACTCATTTCCCTTTTTTCTATTTCAGACATTCTTGTGAAAGGTATGAGTGTTTCCATTAACACATCCTTCCCTCTATTTACAAACTTTCAAACTAAAAT
>JAJONR010010435.1:0-24299 GCA_029582245.1 Solanum etuberosum
CATTTAGTCACTAATACATGTGAATATCATTTTACGTTAATACTATAAATTAAATTTATTTAAATAAACTACTCTTCAATTACAATCGATTAGTTTAGTGGAAAATTCATGTATTTTGTGTTTCTTAATATTTATTTCAAATTGAAAAAAATAAGTTGAAGAAAAAATCTTGTGGACAGAAATAAAAATAGGGAAAGGGCCTGATTTACCCCTGAATTTTATGATTTGGAACAGATATACCCTCTGTTTAAAAAGTGGCTCATATATGCCTTTGCCGTTATAGAAATGACTCATATATGCCCTTTTACTTAACATACCAATATTTAATAAATTAAAAATTCATTTTTTTTGTCTTTAATTTAAGAAAATGCCATATGGCTTTTAAAATACCCACTCAATAACTTTTCACCATGCCCACCCGACCCAATTGGAAACAAAAAAAACCCACCCATTTAAATAAACCAAACCCATTTCATTCCATTGTCTCCCCAATTGGAAACAAAAGCCCCACCCATTTAAAGCTTACAATATGTAGTATTTTGATCTATTAGCTTTCTAAAATTTCTGAAGAAATTGGTACCTTTTTTCTTATAAATTGCTCAATTTTTTTAATCGTCCCAACGAAATTGGTGAACAAGCAAGCTTCTACTAAAACTGATCTTCAATGGCGATAAATTATTTTAACTGTTCAAATTGAATTGAAATGCATTGTTTTGTGTGTGTGAACTCGCCTATCTTCCGCTGTCTTTCCTATTCGTGTGTGTGTCATGTGCCATAGATTCACCTTTAGTAAATTTTATTGAATAAAAAATGGCTTTTGCAGAATATTGGAGCCGCCAACAGTGATGATGCCTTCTACAGGTATTGCTAAAGCTCTAGCAAGGCCAACATCTTACACAATAAAATTTTGATGAAAAACCTGAAACTTTCCTTGTCAATGGAGCTCATGATACTGCCAAGCTTGTTGGTCTTCTTGAGATTTTCATCAAGAAATGGAATGAAATGGGTTTTGTTTATTTAAATGGGTGGGGTTTTTGTTTCTAATTGGGTCGGGTGGCCATGGTGAAAAGTTATTGAGTGGGTATTTTAAAAGCCACATGGCATTTTCTCAAATTAAAGACAAAAAAAATAAATTTTTAATTTATTAAATATTGGTCTGTTAAGTAAAAGGGCATATATGAGTCATTTCTATAACGACAAGGACATATATGAGCCACTTTTAAAACGGAGGGTATATCTGCTCCAAATCATAAAATTCTGGAGTAAATCAGACCCTTTCCCATAAAAATATATATGTTAATTAAAGATAATCTATTTATCTTTGTTAAGCTTAAATTTTACTCACTATTGAAGATAACATTAATAGTTCATAGAAATCATATGCTAATATTATATTATATGATATAGTGGTAAATTGATTACAATCTCTTTATCTTTAATTTGGATTAAAATTTATTCGTATAAGATGATTATATCAAATTAATAGATAAATGACAACAAGTTTGCATAATATTTTTTTCTTATTGAATAATCCAAACCATCAATAAAATCGATGGTATATGAATGGAATTTTACATTGCAACGCAAAATTAATGAATTTTCTTAATGAAAACGAAAATAGATGGATTTGGGAGAAAAGATCAATTTTTATTTTATTTTATTTTTTTGGCTAAAATAGTTAGAAAGAAGAGAGGGTACTAAATTTTTGTTGTTCTTTTTAAGAAAAATGAACCGGACATTGAATGTCAATTCTTTTGGACAAATAATAGACTTTTTTTATGCCAATTATTGGATACGGTTATCATGAAATGACAATTTAGTATGAAAAAAATTAGGCTCTTCTCAATAACAATAGAGAAAGTCCTTTGTAATTGTGTTTAATAAAAAGATAAAATCACACTGCATATCATCATCACAAGATGACAATCAAATAAAATCTCATTAATAAATCGCACATTGCATCTAACTAGGCATATATAATTCAATCCATAATCTCTTATATTCCATAAACACAAGTAAAAAATGATAGTACTTGTTTATCCTTAAAATGGTAATATTAAATTTGTAAATATGGTTAAACGACATTTAGATTGAATTGACCAAATGATTAGATTGTAAGAAATAACTTGTAAGAGATGCATAATAAATTAGATAATTAAACAATGGAAAAATCCTTTTGGCCAGAAAATTTGGCCAGAATGGTATTTTACCTTTTTGAACATTTTTATCCTTTTAACTTTAATACCTTTTAATAAATAAAAAAATCAGTTTATTTTAAAATAAAAAACATATTATAGACTTTTTAAATTTCTGGTCAAATTCTGGCCAAATTTTCTGACCATTTAGCATTACCATTAAGCAATACTATAAATCAAAGTATAAGATTGAATTAGTTTGAGCTTCAAGAAAGTTGATTGACAACAACATCGGAAATAGTGATATTGAAAATGTAAGAATTTGCTAATTTTGAGAACTTTAGTGTAATTATATGCACGTTGATTGTGAAAGAAAACTTGAGAAATGAGTTTGAAAATAGTATCATGTGATAAAGTTTTGAACTTTACTAATAAGTGCTTAATTAATGATTTGAGACATGTGATTTGGAGAGATTAACAGTTTCTCCTTCATCCAGCTAAAGAGACATCCATGCATTGAGATAATGACAAGTAAACCAATCATCTTAAGACTATTAATCTTAATAATTTTATGAAATTATAATTAATTACTCCACTTGTTATTTTTGCTTTGCTAAGTCCCCCAGCTCCATCCTAACAAACACAAAAAAATAAACTTAAATCCCAAGCAAGTGACAAGTCCTAATCAACATCCCAAAAATTAATTTGTCTCTCAATTTTGGTAAGGGCGTCTACCAAATATATTTAACGAACTACCTTAGGCTACCTACCTCTTAAACGTTTCTCTCAACAAGCCATTCTATATATACTCTCCGTCCACTTTACCCGTTCAGTTTAGAAAATTAAGAGATAATTTATCCTTTTTATACCTACTTTACCCTTATTACTAAGTATTATTTATTTTCCAACGAGCAGATGACTTATAATAATTCGGGGTAAAATAGTAAAGTTACTATTTTATTTATTATTTTGTAAGTGTGTGTCAAGTCAAACATGAATACGTAAACATAGACGGATTGGAGTATATATAGTTGCAATTTAGTAGAAAAAATTGAGACGCAATCAAACTAATGTACGTAACCCTCTAGTTTCTCTTCTTTAAAACTGGGTTAATTACATGTATGATAGTTACTAATTACTTACTGATGTTGAATTAAGTTCTTGATTAAGTTTATAAGTCTACAACTATTACTCAAGCATTTAATTTTCCTTGACATATTCAGAGGGAAAGAAGAGGAAAAAAACTACTTACCCTAATGAATTTGCCTAGTTTGCTATTCCACTTAAATAGTTAGTGGATCCACACATGTCACAACTTATTTTGATTAGTTTATAAAAATTGAGAAAAATATTAACCTAAGTGATTGGATAATATTTTCCTCTTTTTAGTCAGAAAAATTTGTATTTTTGTGCCTCTTTAATTTATTTCACTATATATCATGTAATTTCTATCTACAATTTGATAGATACCAGAAAAATATGTAACAGCAAACATTTCATTTTTTTCTTAATTAGGAACCTTATGGATAAGTGATCAAACTCAATCTCCATTCATATACGCCTGTTGTTTGTCTCAATTTATGTGATACGATTTAAATTGAACATAAAATTTAAAAAAAAAAAAAAGGTTTTTGACACTTATTATCACCTAAAATAAGCTTTAGAAATTTATGCCTGGTCAAATATAAAATGAAGATTTTAAAATAATGTATATTTGTCATTTCTTGGTTGAGTATTATTGGAAGTATAAACGTTAAATTTGGAATGAGATTTTCTGAGATCTTTTTCCTTATTTATTATTATCCTCATGATCTACTAGCTGTCTATTTTTTAGTCTCAATTCAAAGAAAAATGTGATTTGTTGAGTAGTAGAAGCAACATTTTGATACTTCAACTGTCTTCCTACTCCCTAGCTCTACAAGTTTTGGTCCCTATCCTCTCCAAATGTCACCAAATTCCAATATTTAAATTAAAGTCTTCTAAAAAAGATTATTGTTTGTGACATCATTGGAAATGTCAACCAAGAAACCACTTTTTGCTCGAAATAAATGAGTAAATAAATAAATGATATTACTCCCCCTTCCCATATAAATATGGTTGTAGCTAATACCTTAATATGTTACTAATAAACATGACTCGTAACCAATCAGGATTATGATGGAGTGGTAAATACTATTTTATCTTTAATTAAAAGTTTGGAATTTGAATCCCCTGAGTACGGAATCATCTTTGTTAGAGAGCGCTTTACCTTCCCTTTGAATTTCTCGACATGATTTCGCATAAAAAACTGTCGGATATATCATATAAAACAAGTGAAATTTTCTAATATATTTATGCGTATTTCCGTGGGCATATGATTTGACCATCCATCAACCATATAGTATATAGTTTATTTTTCATTCAAAAACAGTGGAGTCCACAAGGTAGTTTGCGTTTGCACATATGACTACTTCCTTGCATGACCCCCTTCCACAAAAATATCGTGGCACATTTTTTTTGCAAAAATTAAATAATTAAAAAAATAACGGTAACATGGAATGGTGAAATTGAGAATTAAGCACATAAAAAAAATTAAGGATTTAGGTGTGTTTGGTAGGAAGAAAAATGTTTTTTTTTAAAACGAAAATCAGTAGTTTCGTAATTATTTTCTTGTATTCGATACTAAATAAAGATATCGTCCTAAGTGTATTTGTATATAATTTAGATAAATGCTGAAAATGGGGTAAGAGTGGGGCTACTAAGAGTAGGGATGAAGATGAGGTGTGTTGAAAGATAGGGACGACATAATAAATATGAAATATCACCACTTTTGGAAGAATATATATAAAAACCATAATCCAACAATTGTGTTTGCACTGCCGTAAGCTTTATAAGTATTTCTACTTTTAATATTATGATGCTTAGACCAAATTAATAACCCACTCTAACTAGTTTGAAGTTGATATTCTCTTACAGCCTTTTTATTTCTAAATCCTTCGTGACCAAGCAAAGTATTAGGTTTCAATTAGGAACGGAGTCAGGTAGGACTGAGGGGTTCATTTGAATTTTCTTTGGTGGAAGATTATATTGTTTATGCATGGTTAAAATTATCTTTTTATGTTTATGTAATATATGTTAAACCCCGGCCAATTGGCTTCTTTTGTATATTTAATTTACATCTTCATATTTTAATCATTTTTAATGAAAATTCTGACTCCGCTTATTGTAACTTGTAATTAGCCCCATTGAAATAAAATCTTACCGGTAACAAAGTCCTATGTGTTCCAATTAATTACTCTCTTGTCAATATTATTATAAGTCGGTTGGTAATTGGTATTGCGTGTGAAATGAGATCCATACAATAGTAGTTTAGATTACCTTAATCTAGATTCTAAAAAATTTCCATATTCATACAATGGAAAATGTACTCTTCATATATATAATGGAGAACTTCATTTCTTATTAATCCCTTTTTATTAATGCCACTAAATTATCATATTGAATAGTGCTTGCTATTTACTCCACAGTACAACTTTTGTAAGCAACAAAGTAAAAAAAAACTAAAATTTGACAATATTTATTATTTGGGCACTTTGATAATTCTGTTTTTCCATGCTAGGTGCCCTTGGCTGGTTACCCAAATTAAGAGAAGTTCGAAAAAATTTAGGCTTTTAATTTTCATTTTATTGAATACTAACATTTAGAGTATATTAACATAGGAGTATTCAAGATTTTGGGATGATGGTGCACTATTATGAAAATGTGGATCTAATTGGTTTGACATTTAGGTTCTTACAGTTAAAATTTTAAAATTATAGGTCCAAAATTGAAATGTTAATTAATTAAAATACCAAAAGTGCTATCAATAACCACTTAGAGAGGTGTTACCCAATTTTAAAAAGAAAAATAAAACAAGATAGATATAAAGTCGAATTTCTAACTTCACTGAGAGGTGTACTCAATCATCATCACATTATATGATACTTCGAGTGTGGGTCACACATATATATGTAACAAAAAATTAAAAAGTATAACACTACTATATATGATTTTGGGAAGAAAGCATGGGTTCACGTAAACCCGGTTACCCCCTCCTGCATACGCCTCTGAGTATATACAATATCACCACGAGTATTGATGAATGAATTTCATTCTTTCTTAATCAGATATCTTAAGCTTTGAGTTTTGACAAGAAAAAAGTTCTTCATAAAGAGTTAGCGATTTTCAATTTGATGAATCATACACCACTAATCTGAATTGATCAGGTCAATGGATATACTCGAATACTAGATGATAAAAAAATTACTCTTTAATAATTAAGTAGAATTGAAGTCTAGACCAAGTAAGAGTAATCGGAAACTAGAATGCTAGTATACAAATGTCAATAGAACCTCAACTACTAACGATAAAGGAAGCTACCTAACTCTAAATAAAAAAAAGCTTATTGGAATTAAACCATTGAGAAAATTCTAATAAATAAAATAGAGGAAACAGTCAAATTTAACATAAGTAGATCTTAAAAAAAAAATTAAATTAAATTTATGGCTATCTGCTAGAAAATCTTGTTCAGATTAGTATAAATTTGATGGCCAACTCAAACTATCCTATAACTAACTTTTACTTAATTATTTTTTCCAAATTTTCAGAACCCATTTTTCAAATGCCTCGTTTTGCCTTAAACAAAGTCTTTTACGCAATCGTGGAAATGTTTAGGAAATAATTAGATAGACCCAATAGAAAGTGAGATTAGGAAATTTTAGCTGAGGACACAAAAAAGAAAAAGAAACAATGAAGAAGGAAAATACATACTTTTAATTAAATAAATAGTACTATCCGTCTCAAATTATCTATCGTGTTTCTCTTTTACATGTCCTTTCATTACATTAATTAAGAAGACACTTATTCCGTAATTAAGATGATTTTTTTACTATTTTACCCTTATTTATGAATATAATCTCACTTCATTGTATATTTACTTTATTTATGTGTTATCAACCAATAATTGAGGTGTTTGTATGATAATATTAATTTTGTCTTGAACTTCTAAAATGACAAATTTCTCTCCGTCTGTTATTACTCGTCCAATATTGATTTGAAACACCTCTCAAGGACTGATAAAAATAAAATGATAATTTTACTATATCACCCTTTGAATATAATAAATTTAATGTTTATAAGGGTAAATTAAAAACTAATAATGATAAATTATCTCTTCATTTTTCAAACTGGACCGGAGATAACTAATAGTGGACAAATAAAAGTTGATGGAAAAAGTAATTTAAGACAGTTATTTTTAAAAAAATACGATAAATAATCTGAGACAGAGAGTTTATTAATCGTGATTTGTGTGTGTACATTTCTTAATTAGAAAATATAGGTGCCGCCTGTGACTTTCATAGGTTTATAAACTTCCTTCTTGTTGTTATATAAAGGCATTCATTTCTCATTTTTCTCTTCATCTCTCAAATATTATTTCAATTTCTATAGCCTTTACACATTGAATTGTTGTATTTAGAGAAAATGAGGCATCAAGTTTTCTTGTTATTTGCTTGCACCATAATAGCTATTTTAGCTTCTTGTTCTTCATTGGTTTCAGCTGAAGTTGTTGAGCATTCTTTTCATGTACGTACTATATTACTAATATCTTTTTCTTTTTTTTTAAATTTCCCATGCAAAATATATTACTATAGTCAACTCTTCATAAAACCTTTTTCCATAGAAATGCTTATTACAATTTTTATTTTTCAAAAAGATTTTTTTGTTTTTCTTAAATTTTATGTCGAATTAAATACTGTCACATGAATTGAGACACATGGAGTATCACTTTCATTTCTTTCTTTCAAAAATCATTTCCTTTTTGGAAAACAAGTTAATTTATAAGCTATATTTCGAATTTGAAATACACGGTGAAAACGCTGATTTTCAAATAAAGTCAAAATTATTCCGTAAAAAAGTAAAAACTTATGACAAACGGATATAATATTCCCATTATTCTGTATGATATATGATAGATATAAACATGCATGTATCGAATTGATAGTCTGACCATGTTTTCCACTTGTTACACCTCATCTAATAAGTTTTATTTAAGCAAAATGGCAAAAATAATTAAATTGCATTTGGTAGAACTTCTATTTTAATGTAGGATTTAATATACTTCCAGTAAATAATTGTCTACATTATCAGTGTATTTTAACCATGATATATATGATAATATGACAGGTTTCCTACCATATTTTTGAAGTTGTCAATTACACTCATACATCAAGAGTTGTTATTACATTTATATCTAATTAATAGAAGCTAAACTCTTTAATTAACTAATGTATTTTATTTTTTAAAAATATATAGGTGCAAAACCGTACTATAACGAGATTGTGCCGTAGACAAGTAATTACTGCTGTAAATGGAAGTCTTCCTGGTCCAACCATACGTGTAAAAGAAGGGGACACCCTTGTTGTTCATGTCTACAACCTTTCACCTTACAATCTCACTATCCATTGGTAAGTTTTCATTTCAATTTTAAGTTCAGTGGCCGTGACAAGATTTAAAGTTTATGAATTTATCACCGAACACCTAGCTTGTTTTTTTTCTGGTACCCCATCGATCAAGATGATAGTGTTTTCACTATTCTCCGATGAGACTCGAACCTTCAACTTATCGTTGATGGTGGAGATCAATGTGCTCAACACTAGAGCTAGTCTCACTTGTCCCTTAGCTCGTTTTATTTACTCACCGTCAAAATTAAATAATATCTCCGTTGATTGTTCTATTTTGACTTGATATGAGTTTAAGAAAGTAAATAGAATTTTTTAATTTTCTAGTCTTGAATTAAAGAAATGTAGAATGAATCAAAATGTTTTTTTAATCTTGTGATCTTAAACATGTTATGTGGAAAATCAAAATTAAAGAGCTGTTAAAAGAGGAAAGAGAACATTCATTTTTAAAGGGACTAAAAAGAAAAGTAGGACAAACAAATTGAAACAAATAAAATATTTATTATTGTAATATTCAATAAATTACCTAATACAAATAAAATTAGATAATCAAAACGTGGCAACTGTCATTATCAGATTAGATAATATCATTACGTAATCATGGAATGACGTGTAGAATAATTAAAAACTAATGCAAGTTTATAATTAATTAATTGATGCAGGCATGGAGTTTTCCAGCTATTAAGTGGGTGGGCTGATGGACCCGAGTTTGCGACCCAGTGCCCGATCCGACCCGGACATAGCTACACATACAAGTTTAAAATAACAGGACAAGAAGGGACTCTATGGTGGCATGCACATGTGTCATGGCTTAGAGCCACAGTTCATGGTGCACTCATTATTCGCCCAAAAAAAGGCCACTCTTATCCTTTCCCTAAACCTTATAGAGAAGTTCCTATCCTCTTAGGTAAATTAATTAATCCTTCTTCAATTATGATTTTACTTTGATGTAGAGTAGTAGTTACTGCTGAGTCGCTTTTGTTAGAGAGCGAGCGTTTTATATGAGAATTGCGGCGTAAATTTGAATTTAGTTGAGCTTCAATATGAATATCGAACATTGGGTGAGAAACAAAAAAACAAAACTAGTATGTTGGCCCAATTAAGTGACATGGTCAGTGAGGATTTTATATATGGTGATTCAATTTATTTGGGATTGAGATACATGACAGAGTCACCTTAGGTGAAGGGGTTTTTTTACTGCACACATTTTGTCGAAAAATTATGTGGTGTACAGAGGTTAAATGTTAGCTATTATGAGTGTATATTTAATTTTGCAAACCCTTAACACAATTGATCGAGAAAAACTTGCCATCCTAGTCTTGGCACCTCTCCAATTCTCTGAAAACACACACTACTTAAATAAGTTTAAAAAACAACAACATATATGGTGAATCACCCTGGCTTTTCATGAATATGGAACCCCATCCACTAGATTTAAGTGCGCTGAATAATTGTCCTTTCCTTTCGGTCCGGGGCTGCAGTTTTCTCTTTCTGTCGGAAAACGAGCTTCGCTTCTGGCAAAACATCGGGAGGGAGTGCTACTGCTTCCTTAATTCATCAATTCCCATCTATGAAAGGGATCCAATTCGGTATCTTGCGTACGAATTCATGTTGTCAACGAGGATCTTGGCTCTGACCCGAGTAGCATGGGGCACGTGGAATCCCGTGTGAATCAGCAAGGACCACCTAAATACTCCTGGGTGACCGATAGTCTTCATATGTTTATTTCCTTATATTTCGACTTTTCTTAATGAAAATTCTGATTCCAGATTACCACTACAAGAATGGGCATATGGAGTGAAATTTAACCTATTTATAAAACTAGCAAATAAAGAATTATATTTGCTTTTTCTAATTAAGAAAGGAAATTATTGAAATCATTTAAAACATGTTAATGCAGGAGAATGGTGGAATGCCAATGTTGTGGATGTGGAGAATGCAGCGCTAGCAACTGGCTCGGCACCTAATAACTCTAATTCTTACACTATTAACGGCTGGCCGGGCGATCTTTACCCTTGCTCCATTAATCGTAAGAATTATATATACTGATATATTCAACGAGTATATAGCCTTGGCCGACAGGCCCTTATAATTATCTTGCTAACTTGAATTTTTGTTTTCATTTCTACTAGAAACATACAAGTTGAAGGTGAAACATGGGAAAACATATCTCCTTCGTATCATCAATGCTGCACTCAATAACCAACTCTTTTTCAAAATCGCCAATCATAAAATGAAAGTTGTCGCAGTTGATGCTGCTTACACTGATCCCTACATCACGGACGTAGTTGTCACCGGGCCAGGCCAAACGACTGACGTCCTCTTGACGGCCGATCAGCTATCGGCGTCGTACTACATGACGGCTAACCCCTATGCTAGTGCAGCCGGGGTGCCATTTGACAACACCACAACTAGAGGAATTATAGTGTATGAAGAAGCACTACTACCATCAACTCCCATAATGCCAATTTTACCTGCCTTTAACGACACACCAACAGCCCATAAATTTTTCACCAACATAACTGGGCTTGTAACTGGCCCATTTTGGAACCCACCACCTCGAAAAGTCGACGAACACATGTTTATTACTATTGGGCTGGGGTTAACTGCTTGTGGAAAATCAAGAAATGCAACATGTGGAGGCCCAAATGGACAACGATTTTCGGCGAGTATGAACAATGCATCTTTCCAGTTTCCAGACAAGATTTCAATGTTGGAGGCATTTTTCTACAATGTTGGTGGAATTTACACTACTGATTTCCCAGACAAACCACCATTGAAGTTTGACTATACAAACCCAAATAATAGCATGAATCCTGCTATTATAATGTCGAAAAAATCGACAAAAGTGAAGAAAATTAAGTTCAATTCCACAGTTGAAATTGTGTTCCAAAATACTGCTTTGATTGGGATAGAAAATCATCCGATTCACTTGCATGGATTCAATTTCCATGTATTAGCACAAGGCTTTGGCAATTATAATCCTGCAGTCGATAGGAAAAAATTCAACTTTGTCAATCCACAAGAACGTAACACAATTGGCGTTCCAGTTGGAGGATGGTCTGTCATTAGATTTCGAGCTAACAATCCAGGTAAATAAATATATAGCACGTCCATTTGAAATATAATTTCTTTTTATAATCATGTCTGTTACGTCCCACCAGCACATATATTTTTGCCTCAAGTGGAATTTAAACGATACATATTTCTCAATCAATCGTTTCATTTACCACTAAGTCATACTTTTGAAACAAACTTGGCATGGTTGATATATTTGTTCTAATTATTAATGTGGAAATTACAGGTGTATGGTTGATGCATTGTCATTTGGATGTTCACTTGCCTTGGGGTTTAGCAACAGCTTTTGTTGTTGAAAATGGGCCAACATTATCAACTAGGCTACCTCCTCCTCCACCAGATCTACCTAAATGCTAGATTATTAAGTTCCTTCTTTAATTTTTTTGGAGTGATTGTATGATTCTTGTTCAGTTTTGTTTTAAATTTTTTCAATTGTACAAGTGAGTCATTTGTTTTCTGGTCATTCTTTTGACTTGTTAAACAAACATGGGTGTATTTAGTTATATCATTCTTTAAGATTCTGTTAAGTGTAATGTCTCATCCTTGGGTTCTTTGATTATGATAAATAAGATAGTCTTTGGGATTCCCATTCAACTCTTTATATATACTTTCATCACCAAACTAAGGGAAGTTTAGGTTTTAACTTGGCTCAAAATTACTTGCAAAAATAGACTGTATTGCAAGTGAACCAAATCAGCCACAAATGGCACTTTCATAGGTTATTCCAAAGTCCGCATTGTCATATCCAGCATAATCCTACAAGTGAAGTGTGGTGAGGATAGTGTATACGCAGCCTTAACCTCTCTAGTGAAGATAGAGAGGTTATTTCCGATGGACCCTATTTCTGCAGTTAATAGGGGAAATGCCAAGACTAACATGAAAAAGCCTAATGTTCCACCACGGTGATTCTAACCCAAATCCAGGTTTACCATGTGCCTACTGATGCATGACAGGTTACTATTAACAGACCAGCTGATAGAACCAGAACTTTACCCCCCTCCAATTTGAGGTCGGTTTTTGCCATTTTTTTAGTAGTGAAATGTTATGTCAAAGGTGTGAGGAAACAAGAGACCACTTGGCAGAGTACCAGAAACTATCGAATAGACTCCTCAAATGGCTACAAAAAAAGCCTAACACAGCAAGGTCCTCTTCATGGACAGTCAAGAATGCAAAGAGGATACTTCAACTAACCAGATTTTCAGAATGGTATTGCTGAAACAGTGCATACCTTGTATAGATTGAAAGAAACCAGAAGGATATTTGTCAAGCAAAGTAAAGATTAGGATGGACTGGTAAAGGAAGTAGAGCTTACATGTGTGGTGTTGGAGCTAAAGCTAAAACTAGTCTAGAATATCAAAATCTGACGTTCTAGTTGATGGTGATCAATTAGCAGATACTAGTTTGGATTTTGGATAGCTAGCACAAGCAGTGTTTTCTATGCTATGATTTTGTAAGGATTCTCTTGGTAATTAATGACAATTTGTTATATAATATTGGGGGAGGAATTTATAACGCGGGGCAATCGAACCCTCACCAAGTAGGTGAATATTCATGTACAAACTACTAAGATTCCCGGTAACTAATGATACAAATGGTTAGTTACCAAAGTCCAAAAGAAGAAAAAAAACCTAGTCATGCGATCTTCAACCTCAAGAGCTTAGAGGAATTTTCTCCAACCTATTTAGGAGCCAAGTACTATCCCAAGTTAACATTAAGATTTCAAACCCTGATTGGTAATTAAGAAATAAGAAAACACAGTCCAATGACAAGGTATTATAAACAATAATATGGTTATCAACATTTGGTGAACTATACGGCTTTTCTGTACTCACAGTAATTTTGACAGAACCAAAAAAAATTGCCATTGGACCTCATTTTGTCAGCAAGTTAGGGGATTATCCTCAACTGTGGGAAGCAGATGCACCCTTAGGTAATGTTTCTGATGCCGTAACAAGATTTTCTGTCGATTTAGATCTTATTAGTGGTCGTCGTAAAAACCTGAGTGGCCATCTTTTAGGTTTTATTTGTCCCAACAATTTCATCTGTTCTCTTCTAAAATTTCTGTTTGCGTACCATTTTCCACCTCGAAAACCCAAGCAATACCTGAAATCAAAGGCACCAAAAGCAAATCAAAGGGCGTACCGCATGTGTACCAAATCAGGTTTTGAGTTCTTGATATTTTCTAAGACAGTTCATGAGGACACCTTTCTAGCTTTTTTTCAACAAAAGTTTCTAAAAGTCTAAAATTATATAGAGAAAGAAGAGCTGCATAACAAAATAAAAGAATTATGATGAGAGGGATGTAAAACCGAGTCTCTGTTTGTTAAGACTATTTTGATCATTTAACAATAAATTTGAAAATTTTCCATGATAATAAGAAGCAATGAGAACTTTTTATCAACGAAAAAACTTAAAATGATAGAAGCACAATAGGGCAATGAATAGAACAAGAAAATGGCAAACCCGAGAATTAGTGTGGTTCCAGCAGTTGCAGCACAAGCCGGAATACTAATGGATCCAGACACAAGCTTCTTAAATTCAGGATCTTCAATTTGATAATCCTTCTTCATCTGCCAGATAAAAAGGTCATGTTAAGAACTAATGAAATTTAGAAGAATTGCTTGTGGCACATAAGAAAACCAACGTGGTCCATGGGAACTGCTAGAATAAGACTGATCATGTGAGAGCAGTGTTATCAAGGGCGAAAAGCGCAAAAAAGCTTTAAGGTCCGGGGGGGCTTTAAGCGCAAATAAAGCGTGGGCTTTAGTGAAAAAAGGCGCAAAGGGAGAACAAATATATGACCAAAGAAAGTGAAATTTTTTTCTGATAAAGTGAAATATCAATTGTTTAGTGCCACTTCTTCAGAAGAGGCTCATTGGCAAGGAAAAGTTTGCCTTAGAGCCTTGATGACGACACTGAAGTGCACATAAAGCGAGGCGAAGCACTCAACACGTTTTGAGCCTCGCTTAAGGGCTTAAGCGCACCTTTGACTACACTGTGTAAGAGTACCCAAATGATTCTGCTCATATCAGGCAGTATCCCACCAGCTGAAGCTTCAGTAACCTATCCCACAATCCCCTTTTAAGTGTCACCCAGCCCAGCATCCCCAAAGTCCCTTTTGTTAGCACTTCTTTTCCTTTTTCCATGTTCATAAAGCTTAGTTCCATGAGATATTAAGATCTTGGTACTCCATTGCCACACAGAGCCAACCTTTAGAGACCGCAAAATGAAACTTCCAAAACTAACCTATTCTGGTAAAAAAGAAGCCATGCAATAAGGAATCAGTGATTGTTTTGGAGCTGAACAGTATGTTGACAAGGATACTCGGGGAAATAACCTATATATTGATGTTCGACTACTCACTCTATTATAACATTTTATTTTGGGATAACAAAGAAACCCCTGCTCAGTTAGTTAGCTGGCCAATATCAAAGTTAGAGCACAGGTCTGAAACCAGTAGAAGTGTGGGCCTGCCCCTCTACCCTCCTCCCACTTAGATACCAGATTTTAGTAGACTCACATTTGTGGACATCTGCCTATGCCACATCCATTTTGTACTTCTTTTACCAGGAAACAAAGCAATGGGGGCAATTATTTATGATAATTCGTTCGTGGTTTTATTTTTTATTGTTTCTTACATGAGTACAATCAATTTGTAGCAGTTGAAAGCAAACAAGAGGGGATGGTGGTGGATGTTGGAGAACGAGTGGTTTGGCCAATAGAGGTAGGAGAACAAACTAGAAACAGATGAATGGAGAAGTACCAGTTGTGGGGTGACAACAAACATGATCACAATGGAGTCAAAAAACAAAGTGATCGGCGGAAAAAAATGAGTCTTGACAGGTAAAATCTTTGATATTTGTAATTGATCTTGGGCATATTTATATGCCCAATTATTGTGAATTACCCATCTTTAACGTGAGTTTAAGAACATTCACTAGTCTAATTGACATGTTTTAACTTAGGCATACTAATATACATGATTAGCTATTTTGCAGGATTCCTAAGAGAAGTGATTGAGTAAGGAGAGCAAAGGAAGCAAGGACGACAAAGCGACGCACAAAAGAAGCTTGGCGCGACACCCTAGCCCCAGTGGCGCGAGGCGCCAGACCAAGAAGTACTGAGCGTCCGTTTTGGCGCACTGTTGGCGCGATGCGCCAGCCCCTGACCGACGTGCTGTGCGAAATTTGGTTTAATTAGGATTCCTTCTTGGGCTAGAATTAGAAATTATTTTCCTAAACTCTATAAATAGGACCCTAGGGTTATTTTGTAGGGGTTCGACTTCTTTTTGGTGTGCAAGAGCAAGGATTAACACATTGTAATAGGTTTCAATTCTCTAACTCTTTCTTTAATTGCGAATCGCCTGAACAATACTATTTTGAGTTTTTGAATATTATGAGTGGCTAAACGCCCTTGTTCTGGGCTGTAGCTACTGATGATTGTTGAGTATCAATGGTTTTGAATTAATTTATAGTTATCGTTTTAAGTTACTTTTGTGTTCTTATTTTAGTATTTCTTGAATGGACATCATAGAGATAAATCTCTTGTCTACTCTTAAACTCGGGAGACGCTAAGGTAGATAGACGAAAGGATACAGAAAGCTTGATCTTCCATTAAATTGAGTTGATTTGTGTTTAGGAGTGACGCCCGGACGAACACCTAGCTTGGTTACGAAACAAGATGAAATATAAATGCTCGCCAACTAGGACTGCCTATCCCCGCTCAATAATGTAGTTAGACAGATAATTGGAGTAGGCAATTAGAGGTCGGGAGACCATGATCATAAAATCAACCCTGTAAATCAGTGACTTGATAACCTAGATTAGTTCATTACTTGAGTAATGATACATGAAATCCAATGCATGTTGTAGCCCTGGAATTGTCTCTTGTTTAAAACATCAAATTTGAAGTCGTTCGCATTAGTTACTTTATTATTAAATTTGTTGTAGTAGTAATAAACAATAATGAAACTATTTTGAAGATACTTTTGTTGAATTGTGGAATTAAGTTGGTTAATATAAATTGATCGTAAGTCCCTTGGGTACGATAACTCGTTTCTAAAAGGAACTATACTACTTCTGCAACCACATACACTTATGTGTGCATTTGGGCGCAACAGTAATCATCAGATTACTTTGGCCAGGCCAACCCCCACTTTATCCTTCTGCATGCCCACCCATTGGCATTCCTATAAGAAGCATTGAGGTTTTCTAGGAGGCGGGTTGCGTAAGGCTGCTAGGAAGGTGAATACACAATGTATAGAAAATTGAGTGTTTTTCATAGAAAACCACATCCTTCTGTAAAATTTTCTACTTTTTGGTATATGCTTGTATACATGTGCCTTTGCCCTTCATTCATAAAATGTTATTACTTTATCAGTTGTGCAGGATTTTCATTAGTCTCAGGGGTTTTGCATGGGCTATGCCTAACAAAATCACACATCTTTTGTACAGCCGGGGAGAAGAAGTGGGGGTGGGAGCTGCAGACATAGATAGATAGAGGATTGCCCCAGCCTATATTTGGTGGACTTTTTGAAAAGAAAGAAATGCTAGATATTCTGAGAGCAAGAGTTATGATCTTCAAAAGATCAAAACAAAATTGTATCAGGCTTTTTTGCTTCTGGTGCAAACAGATGTATTTAGAGGACACTGAATCCATTATAGATATCCTAGGTTCCTGTTAGGATTTAGATTCAGTTTTCTTACATTTTTGACAAGTTGCACTGGTTCAGTGAATATTCACAAATGATACCTTCACAACAAAAAGAAGAAGAAGAAGAAGGTAGCACACAAGCTGGCGAACATGTAAAACCTAGTTAACTCCACAGTCCATACTCCATACCATGCTTAACAATTGTTGAATCTTAAACAATTCAGTCCATATCCATAGTATGTACAGAAGGTCAAATTCCATCTGTTCTCTAATTACAAATTACCCAAAGAAGACAACTTTGCCACATCTTCTCATTGCCTTGGGGATAAAAAAAAACTACTCAAAAGTTTTATGCGACACTCTATCACAAATAATTCTAGGTTGTAATAAATTTATTTTGAACTTCATGTATTTAATTGCACTAATTTGTCTCAAAAAATAATTACACTAATTTGTAAGGGCATATTGTTGAAGAATTAATCCCAACAAGCTTACACCCCTTCCTATATTGCACTCCAACAAATCCTCTTGTGTAGTACACATCTTATTCTTTTGAACAGAAATAGATAAATAGCTGTGGGACAACATTATTCTGCAATGAAAACTTACAGCTTTCTCTATAGATTCAAGTCGTTGGTCAACTCTCGATTCATGAAGATGTCGTAAAGTATAACCTGCAAATGTTTGACAGCTTAAATATGGCATTACCAAAGTATCTAGGGAAAGAAGAGTAGCTAATATAAACATAAAACGAACAAGAGAATAATGCATGCACTTCTAGCACGTATTTAGCAGATAATTCTAAGGAACCAAGTCAACCAATTGAAGCCAAATCCACATTTGTGCACCAAACAAGACAATTCACAATGTAGCCAAGGGTTCAAATCCAGATAGACAACGTATCATATAAGAAGACGAAGGAGATACTCTAACGAAAAAACACACTTGACACCATCAATCAAATGTTGTGTTGTGAATATAAAAGAGAAGCATCAAGCCATCAAAGAAATGCAAAGCCAGATGCAATGAAGTTGGAGGCAAAGTGTAACTTTTACATATTCTAATAAATAGGTCGTATGAACATCCCTGACAAACAACCTTAAAAATCTCATCCACTCAACTGTCAGCTGATCAATTATGCAAAATAACAGTCTCACTGATGGGCAAGATATCTAAAATTATAGGTCATATTCAATGGATCAGAACTTTTCGCATATTGGAAACACTCTAATATGCTTGCGGTCAGCTGACTTTTAAAAACCAAACAGAGTTTATAGAGCTAATAGACATCTTATTTGTCAGGAATGGAGAAATTCTACGAGTTAATTGACAGATGAGCACGTTGGAGAGCAGATCAAAGTTCAAGTTGCAAGCATAATGGTAGCGGCACTATATTGAATGGTAAGAATTTAGTGTTTAGAATGCTAAAGTTATGAATTCTACTATATTTTATAATTTCTTAATTATAAAATGTGTAATCATTTCTTCACTTCGTGTCAACTTTTACATCATTTTTGCCTTCTCCATCCCTTTAATGTACCAGCATTGCAGCAGCTCCTTGGTTGTCCTCGGCATAATCTAGACAACTCCCACAATGTCTAGTATCAGATCCCAGATTTGCTTGGTGAACGAGTAATGTAAGAAGAGGTGATTGATATCCTCATTTTGCCTTCACTAAAGGTGAGTGATATCCTCATTTTGCCTTCCACTTTTAGTGAATGTCTGCTACATATATTGACAATTGACCCCTCTTTCTAGTAATTTTCATGAGTTAAACATGCTCCCTAGTCTACTATCCAGGTGAAATACTCCAGCCTCAAAGTGCCTTTTACCTCCAAATACACTCCCAAGGCCAATGACAAAGGTAGCAGAAAGGTCTCTTGGTTGCTTGTACCATGCTCTTACTGTAAATTTTCCTTTTGCATCACCTTTCCAAATCAGAAAATCAGGTCTGGAAAATACAGGATTGCTGTTGTGAAGCTGGAGCAGTAACAAGGACACAGTGTCCACTTCCCAGTCATTTAAGCTATCCAACCAAAATCCTGCCAAAACTTGTTCGTCCTCCCATTTCCAACTTGAAGTGAGGTGTTGGAATGGAAGGAGCTCCGATTAAAGATTCAAATCTTTTGCGTTACGATTTAGATTTGGCTGCTGCAGGAACCTAAAGGATTTCTGACTCCTCAACAAAAGTTTGCTTTAGTTCTATTAATTTAATTTCACTGCTCTGAGCATTCCTCAGCTGCTAATTATCTGGATGTCAAAGATGGTTCTGACCAGTATAATAAACCTATTCAGAAGTCGAACCTCCTCACACCAGACCTGATATATCCTTTGTTGTTTAGACCTCAATCAATTTATGCAATCTTCAAGGGTTCCTTGCTACATTCTCATGTCCTTGAAACATCAAGCAAGATCCTACACACGGTTTTTCTATGCCTCTTTGCTTCTTTTCAACTCAAGTTTTCTGAACAGTGATCAAGGAGACCAGTTTTGTCTGTGTGGTTTTATTAGGTACCAGATTGCTCTGTTGGAAGTCTAAGAAGCAGCTTATCATTTTTTTAATCTTCAGCAGAGGCTGAATATAATTCAATTAGAGAACTGTTGGTACAATTGCCTTGGGTATTTAGACCGCTAGATGAACTGATTGTCACATCCATTACTCTTGTCCCTTGGACTGTGACAATCAAGTATTCATTTACCTTACTGGATCCAGTTTATTTTAAACGCATAAAACACATTGAGCGTGATTGTCATAGCAGGAAGGAATTGATTGAGAACATATGTCAGTTCATTTTACGCTTATCTGTCTCAATATGCAGATCATTTTACTAAGCCACTACCATACCCTACCTATAATGATCTCCTAATCAGCCTCCAACTTGAACTAGGGTGTTGGCAAGAAGGCTTATATGCAAGAGGAGCTCACTCAAGCAAAGAAGACTTCGTCTTCACATCATTAGCTCAAGAGATTGTAGGTGATTAAGTAGCTAAAGTTCTTTTCATTAATCAGTCTGTTCCAGTTGGTATATTATTTGATTAAATACTTTGGACCACATTAATTTAGATATGGTGCATTGCAAGTAGCAGCATCTTGTATATAACTGGAGAAGTGTGTGTTACACATAGAATGAAATTGTTAAAACTTCCTTCAAGTTCTTTCTACATTCTCTCTAAAAGCTTTGACTTGTGTATGGTGTTCAATGGATTTTGTCAAAAACACATCTTTCTCAATGACCAACCTCTCCCATTCAAGTTCTTTTCTCTTTTTAAGGGACAAGTTCATTTTCATTCCCTCCATATGGAAAGTGTGAAGCAACTTCACTAACCAACGAATTCCCTAAAATCGGATGACACAATGCAAACTAGAATAGGCTAATTGATCCAGGTAGTGAGTGACAAGCTCCAATCAAAAAACACAGAGGCAAGCCTCTTCTTACTTATTAAATGAAGAATAACTACTCTCTTACCTATCAAAACTTCTTCACAAACCAAAGAATGAAAAAAAACATTAAATGGTAATAAATGAATACCCAAAACTCCAACAAGAATTAGCAAGCAAGTTAATAAAAGTGAGGACAAAA
The DNA here is from genome assembly GCA_029582245.1 of Solanum etuberosum. Taxonomy (NCBI): domain Eukaryota; kingdom Viridiplantae; phylum Streptophyta; class Magnoliopsida; order Solanales; family Solanaceae; genus Solanum; species Solanum etuberosum. The sequence continues at coordinate 20,923 of JAJONR010010435.1, forward strand.
CCATCAACATACCGAACCATGCTGTAGCAACTGATGCTATTGACGTCGAGATTGTGAACACCACCTTATGCCTCTCAAATATATCCTATTTCCCCAATAAAATCACACCAAAACAAAAGAAAGAAATTACATTTCCACTATTACATATGTTTATTCACACAAAAAAAACAACTTTAATCCAAAACCCATAAAAACAATCAAATACCCATCAAAGAATCACAAAAAAAAAGTTCAAAAAGAAGAAAAGACAGTACCTTTGTTGAATAAAAAGTGTCCTGAATAGCAGACCATGAATTAGAAGCTTTTCTTTTCAACTGAGGCACTGTTAGACAATTAACAATTGATGAACCAGAGGTTCTAAACCGCTGCAAACCTCTGTACATGTACATGGATTCCAGCAATTCGCAAAAAAAAAAACTATGAATTGTCAAAGTTTAGGAGAAATAGGCTTTGTTTCTTCGCATATTAACTTTGGCAAGAGAGAATTAAGTTCGAGATTATGCTAATTTGCCTCGAACTGTCTTCAATTCAGAGTGATTAACTTGCGGAATGGGCAAAGTCTACTTGAATAGAAGCCGTCACCTCAGTATTCCAGCTTTTGGATTTGGCTTCAATTCATCTTTTTCAAGTGTTTTTACTTTTTAGGGTAAAATATTTTTTCAGTATTTTAAAATGTCTAAATAAGATAAAAAAGTGTTTTAAGAATTTGATTTTAAGTTAAAATACTAAAAATAAGCTAATAATATTAAAATTTCTAGCTTACCATTTTTGACGTAGAAGTCTCAGGCAAAAGGTGTTTTAAGAATTTGATTTTAAGTTAAAATACTAAAAATAAGCTAATAATATTAAAATTTCTACCTTACCATTTTTGACGTAGAAGTCTCACGCTAATTCAAACAACCTCTAACTTTTTACAATTTCAACATTGTCCTCAATTACAAATGCTTAAAATAAATTTAATAGTTTATTTATTTTTATTAAAATTAAGATGTTTAAATTTAAATACATATCTTAATAATAAAGATATGATAATGATATTTGTTAATCACATAAGGCAGAGATTGTCACGCCCCAAACTCAAGGGACGGAACTGGCTCTTAATGCCAAAACTCAAGCCCGAGCTGACCTTGCTGAACCATTTGCTACTAGCGCATGGCAGCCACACGCAATCAAGAAAACAAACAAGTATATCTCGGCTTAAAATTAAGCCTTCGGCCGGCAAGGTCCCTGTCAACAGATCTATAAAAGAAATAACTACTCCCAAGAGTTCATATAAAGAAATAGCCAACTAGCACAGAAGTCCTGATTGGGCCGTCGAGGCCACCATGATCTCTATACAAAAACAGAAAGCAGGTATATATCAAGACAATACATCAAACATCTAACAAGCTTCAACAAACAAACAAACTAGGCCAGCATGGCCATAACGTGGCTATACACCCCACACACTAATCTGCAAGCCTCTAAGAGTGGTAAAGATTGGCGGGACAGGGCCCCTGCCTACCCATAAAAATATATACTACAAAAGCTAACAAACCTCCCAACTCTGGCAGCTCCGGAGGAAAGGGGCTAGCCAACTAGATAAAAGTCAATCCTGCTGCTGAGGAGGTCTACTAGGTCGTCTGTCGAGACCTACATGCATGAATGCAGCGCCCCCAGGCAATGGGGCGTCAGTACGAAATAATGTACAGAGTATGAAAGGCTATAGACTAAATGAGTAAGTATCATAATATACCAAAAACAATCAGGTAAGAAAATCAAAATTTAGATAAGCATGCTAACACACTACTGAATCTAAAAATACAAACAAATGATCAAACAACAACCTAACCAAGCCCCCATAAGCTCGGCAAGTACAAACAACACACCACCTACCTAGGCTCCCATAAGCCCAGAAGGTACCAAATCAACTTACATACCTCTATCGGTAGCCCCTTGTCTTTGTAAGAAGTCACATAGCCCTTTTTTGGCAACGATATAGCCCCGTAGGCAGCGCATAGCCCTCTTAGGCAACATCATAACTCTGTGGGCTGCACATTACCCTCTTTTGCATCAACATAGCCCTGTAGGCAACACATAGCCCTCTTTGGCGTCAAAGTAGCCCCGTAGGCAACACATAACACTCTTTGGCATCAATATATCCCCGTGGGCAACACATAGCCCTCCTAGGCAGTAACATAGTCCTCTTAGACAACATCATAGCCCCCACAGGCAGTTCATAGCTCAGCAGCTAACAACAATAGCTCCAAGGGCGACAACAAACAATTGAATAGGCTAAAGGCGAGCAATTTAGCTTTAAACAATATATATGAATAGTCTCCAAGTAGTTCCTAACTTAGGTCGTTCTTAACAGATTATGAGTCCCTAAAATGAAGGTTTATAACCACTCAATCAGTCAACCACTCACAATTACATCTACAAGATCACCAACATTAACTACCCTATTATATCACTCTCAAGCTCTAAGGAAACATGTCGAACGAAGGGAATAGCCTTAACATACCTTTTTTTTTATAATTTATGCTGAAAATACCTCTATCCGCACCACTACAATACTAAAAAGAAGTAAAATCAATCAGTAATTAAGGACAAGAATTACTACGACAATTCGACAATCGATACGGATTACTATCGTAAATTACTATCTAAGAGTTAAGGTATCCATAAACCGATAAAAGATAGTTCCTACCTTTCTTTACATGCCCAGAACACTTGAATAAAATCAAAACACCGAAAAAAACTCTGCTGCAAGAACCTCCACGGAGCTACACCGCTCAATTCACTATGAAAACTATACCAAAACGACGAGTTCGCGACGTTAGGCAATTTTCGATAAGGATCCAAGAAGAGATTATGAACACACAAGGATGATTCGAGGAGTAATTCTCTGATTTTTGTGGGTTTCTTACGAGGTGTAATGAAGAAAAATGAAGAAGATGCTATCTTATAAGCTTTTACCGACTTAGGGGACCCACCTAACATACTTGCTTGCGCAGTCTCACGAAAATGCAAATATCTCTCTATTCTGAAGTCGTATGAACAAACGGTTTGATGCGTTGGAAACTAGACTCGTAGAACTTCGATTTGCTTGGTCGTAGGCCCCATAACTCTTTATAGATTGAGAGAAAACCTCCGAGACATTTGACCCAAATTTTAGAGAAATATTTAAAAAGGAACTTACGATAACTTTCGCCAACTTTTATTTTGCAACTTACCTAACTTAAAAACTTAAGATACAACCCTTGAAGACTTAAAATATGACACACCACATCATTCTTGATTTATTACTCACCCTCTTTATTTTTCCACGAAGGTACGAGTTAAATTAGAGTTCTGAAAAGTCGGGGTGTTACATCCTCCCCCCCTAGAAACATTCG
>JAJONR010010436.1:0-32963 GCA_029582245.1 Solanum etuberosum
CAGTAAAGCACACAACGATTATGAGAGTCGTTACAATTTTGTTGTTTGGTTCATGAATTTGGTTGTTTGATTCATATTTAATGCTTGAAATCTCACTTTTTTTTTCTACTCTTTCCATCTAGAGAACATTCTCAAAGATCTTAAAAACGTTATTCTATACAAATTTTCAACTTTTAAGAATTTTAACTTATTTACCCTTGCTACTCATTTTCTAAATAAAATGTATTACAAGTACCAAAGAAGTATTATTATCCTTGGTAATAAAAAATAACTTATTTAATTATATATTTGACACTTCAACATGGTAGCTAATTATAATAGCAACAAAAATTATTTCTGGTTTGTTATATAATTTAACACTTTCTTTTAATTACTCATATTTAGGGTAAATAAGGTTAAATTATCTTTTCACTAGTTAGAATTTATCACTTTTCTCTAAAAACAAATAAGTGAATACTCTCTTTGTCCCAATTTATGGGACATATTTCATTTTTCGAGAGTCAAACAGTCTAAGTTTGACCGATCTTTTGCTCGTGAAATCTTCAATGATTTAAAAACAAAATTTATATATTTATAAACCACGTAAAAAGTACTATAAGTCACAATAATTGACAATTAAAAAATATATGAAAAATTTACGACAAAAAATAAACTTATTTGAATTTTGAAATCTGAAATGTGTCACATAAATTGAGACACAGGGAGTATAAAATATATTTTACGCACTCTCAATTTATGTGACGATGTTACTTTCCATATTCGGAAAAGCCAACCAGTCTAGTGGTTATGACATTTTCTTTCCTACAGAATAATTAGTCTACAAAGCCAGCTAGCAAAAGAAGAAGAATTTCTTGTTGAAATTAATAAAACTTCTGACATTTGGAGTGATTTAAAATAAAACTGAAACCCCATCACCTTCAAGCTACATAAAAAATGTTATAATGCAAAGCTGGAATGAGTTAGTGGAGATCATGTATATAACCTTCATATATATCATGCAAGTTGACCAATTCGTGCTAACCTTGATTAATTAATTAAACAAGCAGAAAATTTCAGAAATAACAGATATAGCTATAATTTCAATAATTGCGCTCCATAGCTATAGTTTTGTTTGCTAGGGAGGTTGCAGTTTGTATATTTCTGCCCGTTTGTATTTTTCGCTTGCGAATATACAAATTGGGTAAGTATATACAAATTCTGTATTTATACATTTAGAAATTTTTTAGAACTCCATTTGTATATTTCGCTTGCCAATATACAAACAAGGTAATTTATTATGAATACTTCATAAATCGCATACAAATAGCCAAGATAAGCATATACAAAATAATTCTGGATTTATACAATCAGAAACCGAATTATACAAATTCTAAATTTATACAAATCAGACAAATAGCAAGAATTCAGAAAACTGTAGCCGCTAATTACCATTTTCTTAAACTATAGCTATAGTACATAATACAGGCAAAGTATTTGTTATTCTGCGTGGTCTTCCTTTAATTAATTAAACAAGCAGAATAATTCAAAGTCAGAACATTACATAAAAGATACGATATTATTCTTTTTTTATGTCTTTGAACTTGTATAACTAATTAATTAATTAACTACGCGGTTATATGTTAATTTGCCTATAAAAGCCACTTTTGTAACTAATAATTTTGTATTTGTACAAGAAAAAGAAAGAATTAATTAAGAGTAACAAAATGAATTCATTGGCTCTACTTTCTTGTTTGATTCTTTGTTTTTCTGTATTTACTGATGCTTCATACAAGTATAGTTACGATTATACGTCTCCACCACCACCAAAAATGTCTGGATATCCGTCATCCCCACCAAAAAAATCGACGTTTGGTATTGGTTTCTATTCAAAATCATGTCCACAAGCTGAAGGCATTATAAGAAAAGCTGTATTCAAAGCTGTTCTTATGAATCCTGGCATTGCTGCTGGCATTATTCGTATGCATTTCCATGATTGCTTTATCAGGGTAACACTTTTTACACATTGTTAAAGTTATATTTTATGTATATGTTGAACTCCTTCGACTTCTTTGTGAGTTACATACTTAGTGAAAATCCTGACTCTATTGCGTACTGTTAAGAATAATCATGTTAATGTATTTACTTTAGGTCCTATGTTTTCTACGAGTTTTTTTTTGTCATGTTAGGGATATACCTAAAGGGTAATGCTAAATGGCCAGAAATTTAAAAAGTCTATCATATCCTTTTTATTTTAAAATAAACTGATCTTTTTTTTTCATTTTTAATTAAAAGGTATTAAAGTTAAAAAGGGTAAAAATGTTCAAAAAGGTAAAATAACATAGTGTGAAATATGTTATTTTACCATTCTGGCCAAATTTTCTGGCCAAAAGGATTTTTCCATACATAAAATGTAGTGAAATTCTGACAATTTCAGTACAACAAAAATAACTTTTAGCAGTAAGAAATATACACATTAATAAAGAGTGATAAAACTTTTACAGACATTAGTTAATTGTCATTGGATCCAATATCACTATAGGCTTTATGGACATTTACAAAGAGTGCTAAAAATATGTTTTTAACCGCAATTAAACTATGGTTGTTAATTAATTGCCGCTAAAGGTCATTTTTGATGCAGTGTTTTTGATTTTTTTTGTTGAATGCTAAAATGCATTTGTGTTTGTTAACTTCTTGTTTGTAGGGTTGTGATGGTTCAGTGTTGCTGGATTCAGTTCCTGGAAAGGAAACAGCTGAGAAAGATAGTCCAATTAACAACCCGAGCCTTCGAGGTTTTGGGGTTATTGACGAAGCAAAGGCATTGCTCGAAAAAGTATGTCCACTCACAGTTTCGTGTGCAGACATACTTGCTTATGCTGCTAGAGATAGCGCGTTGTTTGTAGGTGGTATTAAGTATGCTCTACCAGGAGGACGTCGTGATGGACGTGTTTCATTGAGTTCTGAAGTCATTCAAAACCTTCCTCCACCTTTTTTCGATGCCAAGCAACTCGAAGACAACTTCAAAGCAAAAGGATTGTCACTTGATGAAATGGTGACTTTATCAGGAGCTCATTCTATTGGTGTCTCTCATTGTTCTTCTTTCTCTAATAGACTTTATGGTTTCAATACTACACATCCTCAAGATCCTTCACTTGATCCTAGATATGCTTCGTTTTTGAAAAACAAGTGTCCTAGACCAATGAGTGATACTCAAGATGATCCTATTGTGAATCTTGATGTTTCATCACCTATTCATCTTGACAACAAGTATTATCTCAATTTGAGAAACCATAAGGGATTATTGACTTCTGATCAGACATTGTATGAAAGTCCTTTAACTTCTAAGTTGGTGTTGAATAACGTTAAGTTTCGATCGACTTGGACACGTAAGTTTGCTAATGCAATGGTTCATATGGGTTCAATTGAAATCCTCACCGGTAACAAGGGTGAGATCAGGAAGAATTGTCATTTTATCAATTGAGTTGATAAAATCCAACAGGTTTATCGCTCCCACAGGGTGTGGCTTAGTTGATTTATTGTATGTTAACATTTGTGTGAGATTTGTATTCTTTTTGGTTCGATTTAATTTCTTCCTACTACATTGTGTTGATTGTTAAATGTAATGTAATTAAGTACCATTTGTATCATTGCATATGTTTATGGAAAGGGAATAAATTTAAACTCTCTACCTCTATGTTCCTGTTTAAAAAAATTTGTACCACACTTTTTTCTACTTGAAATATCCAAAATGTTTGACACTATATCAATCACTCTTATACAACATTTTTCAAAAGGTCAATTTACTCACTATGAGTTGGACTAACGCTTTAAAATTGGTCCCAAATAAAATAGTTATCTATTTATCTAAATAGGTCTTAATCATTACGATTTAGAACAGAGTCGTAATATCATTGAAAGGTATTCTTGTGTAGATAATATTTACCATCATTCTATCCACAATCACCAGCCACCACAACTAACCACCTCTGTCATCACAAATTTTCACATTGGATACAATTAAAATTTGTGAAGTATCCTTCACCTTTTGTGGGTCTGATATTTACTTGCAAACTGAAGTTACGTTTTGTTGATTTACATGTGGAGAGTTTAACATGCCTATACACCAATCAAGTACTGACAAACTTGAGCATGTATTCGCTAGATAAGTACTGTAGTCGAGTGATGATTTTACGCATCATATTGAATTTGACATTCTTTCTATTTGAAGAAATCATGTTAGTCAGGGGTCACATATAGTGCATTTTCAAAAAGAGCTAGCTTGCTCATCCTAACTTTAACGTGCATCCACATATTTTATATATTGAATTCTTCGTTGATTTAGGTCATCCAAAAATGCAAACTTTTTAACTGTACCAATATAAAGAATGTTTTTGTTTTAATTTGTGGTATAATAGATCTAATAATATACTATCATGCATATTTGTGGTAAAGTAACTCAAATAATAGATAAGATTAATCCCTGTGCCTATGGTCGAGTTCAACTGATGATTGATACATCTCATTCTTTACTGAGTTGCTGAGTCTAGAATCTTCTTTTGCTTGGTGTAGCTGATGAATATGTCGAGGCTATGTCCTGATTAAGTGTGAGTGGTTCTTCATTTTAGAGGATTGTAGACGTCCGTTATGGATCTTGTAAATCGGTTGTGGTCATATTGGCCCTTGTTGTTAGTTGTAGTTTTCAGATAGTGGTTTGAGCAGCCTTGTGTTATATTTTCATTATATTCCGAATTTCTCTGTTGTGTTTCTTTTGATTTTGCTTAGCCTTAATGTCCCATTTATGTTATTTGGTTTAGTTTCAGTGGTTCGCTCGTTTAAGTAAGTCATCAGGTGTTAGTCGTGCCTTCCTGATTTTGGAGCATGACACTATATCTCAATTTTGTAACATTAAAGTTATATTCTATATAATCAATCATAACTTGTCCTTTTTCCCCGTTGGAAGTAACTTGCTTCTATTCCCGTTGGATTTGGATACAAATAGAAAATTTATAGATAGAGTAATTGACCAACCTTTTAAATTAACATGCGATACAATTTCACTTCGCAACACAATAAAAAAATATTAAATGAAATATATTCTTTTATACATAGGTTTAAAATGCACTTACCTAAAATTTGAAAAATAAAATAAGAGGGTAAACAAAAATCTCAATTGCAATTGAAAGAAGTTGAGTAGCAAAGAAAAAAACATGAAATTCACGGCCAGAGTAGAGATCTCAACTCTTTGTGGCTATGCGAATTGATATTTGGGAGACTCAATTTGCCAATCCACTGTGTGTTTTTCCTTCTTTTGTGGAAGAAGGGCCGCTTGAGGAGGGTTTCAGAGTTGAAAATGGTGGAGTCTCCGACATTGAAACGGAAATTAGAGGAAGAGAATGAAGCAGAATCTGCTTCGAAAAGGTCAAGAACTTGCTTGCACGAGGTAGCAATTCCCAGTTGTTACGCTTCAAGCAATGATGAATCACTTCATGGAACCCTTATAAATCCTGTTTATAATGGTAAAATGGCGAAAATCTATCCATTTAAGCTTGACCCATTTCAGGAAATCTCAGTAGCGTGTTTAGAGCGAAAGGAATCAGTTCTTGTATCTGCACATACTTCTGCTGGTAAAACTGCTGTTGCAGAGTATGCAATTGCTATGTCTTTTAGGGATAAGCAAAAGGTAATCTATACTTCACCTTTGAAAGCTTTGAGTAATCAGAAATACAGGGAGTTGAGTGAGGAGTTTTCTGATGTGGGTTTATTGACTGGAGATGTTTCAATTTCACCAAATGCGAGTTGTTTGGTGATGACGACTGAAGTTCTGAGAGCTATGCTTTATGGGGGTTCTGAGGTATTGAAAGAGGTTGCTTGGGTTATATTTGATGAAATACATTACATGAAACATCGCGAGAGAGGGGTTGTTTGGGAAGAGAGTATTATATTCTTGCCACCAGCTATTAAGATGGTTTTTCTTTCAGCAACAATGTCAAATCCTATGGAGTTTGCTGAATGGATTTGTAATATTCATAAGCAGCCTTGTCATGTGGTTTATACTGATTTTCGACCCACCCCTTTGCAGCATTATGCGTTCCCTAATGGTGGTTCTGGATTGTATCTCGTTGTTGATGACAATGACCAGTTTAGGGAAGACAATTTCTTGAAATTACGGGAAACTTTCACCAAGAAGAAGCCAGGGAGCTCCAATGCAAAGGCTAGTGGAAGAAGTGGAAAAGGTGGCAATGCTTCTGGTGTGTCCGACATCTACAAAATTGTCAAGGTATTATCCAATGATTAGCTAAAATGGAGTGATACTTGTCTTTCATATCAGTTAAGTGGTTAATTCTCATTGTTTCAGATGATCATGGCACGGAAGTTTCAGCCTGTCATTATATTCAGTTTTAGTAGAATAGATTGTGAAAAACATGCAATGTGTATGACCAAACTTGATTTTAATACTGAAGAGGAAAAAGAAGCTGTGGAGCAGGTATTCCATAGTGCAGTGGCGTGCTTGAGCGAGGAAGATAGGAACTTGCCAGCAATTGAATTAATGTTGCCACTGCTTCAGCGAGGGATTGCTGTTCATCACTCTGGTTTGCTTCCTGTTATCAAGGAACTTGTGGAACTTCTTTTCCAAGAAGGACTAATAAAGGCCCTTTTTGCCACGGAGACGGTAAGCCCGTGACTTTGCCTATCTTATTAGCTTTTTGTTGAATGTATCATTACAAGTCGTTGATAATCTTTCCCCTTTTGTCTTCCCTCCAAATAATTTTTTTAACAGTTTGCCATGGGACTAAACATGCCTGCAAAAACAGTAGTTTTTACCAGTGTAAAAAAATGGGATGGTGATAATAATCGTTACATTGGATCTGGTGAGTATATACAGGTGAGTGAGTTTAAATATAACATAACATTAGCATTATTTAGTCTTCAGATTTTGATATAATTTGTCTCTCTTTCATGCAGATGAGTGGAAGAGCAGGACGTCGTGGCAAAGATGAGCGTGGTATTTGCATTATCATGATTGATGAGAAGGTGAGTTAATAATAGTATTATCTGCTTAACAAGCATCCTTTTTACTACCTGCTACTGCCTTCTTAAAATGTATGCTTCTTTTGTTCTACTATTTTTGATAAATCAAAATACTTTATTTGATTTCACACCAAGATGGTGCCAGTGTCACTTTACAAAACTGAGCTTTTACATCTCACTTCTACAGAATTCAACTATCTATACAACCAAAAGATTATCTGTTTTCTGATAGTTACAACAAAATATCCCTTTTTACACCAAAAATACAAAAGGAACAACAAGGAGCTTTTGACTTTTAGCTTCACAGTGGACTTCCAATTCCTTCAAAATTCTACTCTTTCTTTCTCTCCAAATCAATTGAAAAGGGTGAGATACAGTTTTCTATGCTTCTTTCCTCCTGGCATCCATCTTTCTCATTCTCCAGCTTGCCATAACTTCTGTAGAGTTCTAGGCATTGTCAAGAGTATGTTTTTATTTAAACATGCCCAGTGTAATCCCACAAGTGAGGTTTGGGGAATCATGCCGGCATGGTTGCTGCCTCTGTTAAAACTTTGCAATGATAGCAGTGTTCATGAAGTTTTCTGTGGGATCTGGATTCCACTATACTGAAACCTTGATCTCACTTCATGTTTCCATATAATTAAGCTTAAATTAAAGTACAAGCTCAAACTCTGCATGTGCTCGCGGAGATTTGCCAGTCTCTTCTGTTTCTTTGATAAAGTTTTCAGTCTGTTTTTTTTATCAGAAAAGTAATTTTGTTAGTGAAACCAACATAAAGGCTGTGCAGACGATGTACAAAATACGACTTTCAGTATAGGATACTCTTACACCAATACAAAAGAAACGCTTACTACTAACTACTACTACCTCTGTTTCAAGCTATGTGTCTTACTTTCCCTTTTAGTTTGTTTAAAAAAGAATGCCGTTTTCCAGATTTAGCAACTCTTTGATCCCAACTTCCCACATGTTATGTTTAAGATCACAAGATTCAAAAGTTGTTTTGGTTCATTATACGCATCTTTAGTATAAGACCACAATATTCACAAGTCTCCCTTACTCTTTTAAACTTTTTGCCCAGTCATACTAAGAGACATAAATGAAACGAAGGGAGTACAGCATAACTAACCAATGAAGTTGAACATATTATCCACTGGTTAGCTGTACCAACATGTTGCTGATGAATACACATGTTACCTTTCAGGGAAAATATTGAACATATTATCCACATCATGCACGTTGACCAATCTACACCAGGAAGCAAACAATGCATCTTGAATTCAGTAAAGAATTGCTTCTCTTTTTCTTTCAAGACCTCTCTTGTTCCATCCTAGCCAGATTTTCCATCAGATACACACAAGAATTGTATCCCAGATTTTCTTGATAGTAGGGCTCACACCTTTCCTTATCCAACACTATAACAGCTCTCTGGTAGTTTTTGGCATTTGTCCTGCCAAAAATACTGAAAAGCAGATCCAATAGTGATGAAGTCTCTGTACAAGGGATAAATAAGTGTCTATGTCTTCCTCCTCCCTTTCTCCAATATAACATCTGTTGCATAGGTTCCACCTCTGCTCTGCAGGTTGCTTCATGTCAATGCAATTTCATTGGAGACTTACCAGCTGAAACAAGCCACTTTAGTTTTTTCAAGATTTCTAAATCATCCTTGTTAAACAACAACAAATAAGCCTCATTTGCAACAAATTAGGGTTGGCTATGTGTATACTCATTGACCATGTTTCTCTATTAAATTCATCTCAGGATTAAATTATACAAAATAATAAAAAAAAGAAGTACTAGAAGTTCTCATATATTTTATATCCCTATAAAAATCTCTGATAGGATTAAAAGACTCCTAGAAAGTATAAGACTTAAACGTAAACATATTAACATGGTTTATGTATATTCCCAGCTAATTCGTGTCACTTGTATAAACTTTTTTCTTCCGTTGTGCCCTATCTTTTGATAAGTTTGCGTGGACTTCAAGAAATTGTAGGCCTTTCTGATAACTTTCTTCCATGTGATTTTAGGTCTACATTGTCCCTCTTTAGTACCTTTGCTCACCATGGTATCACACCTAAAGATTGATGCATCCGGTGGTTGATGTAGGACATGATCAAACAATCTCAAAAAACCTTTCATTTTATCCTCGATGTGCTACTTGCAGTTTTTGGGAAATGTAGTCATTTTTGATCTTGTATGACTGCACATCTTAGTATTCACATCTCTACGATACTGATCTTGTGCGTGTGTTGGACTTTAGCAGCCTAACAATCAATCTCATATAACATTGTTGATCTTATTTTGTTCTAGAGAATTTACCTTTCACTTTGGTAGGCATCCTTCTATTGCATGACATCCCCGTAGCACTTATCCATTTCAATCATACAATTTTAATTCTCTGTGTAACATCTTAATCTATCGTTCCATTCTCCCATAAAGACGAGCCTAGATATCTAGATTGCTTACATTTAGACACTACAATCCCGTCTAATTTCATCTCAACTTCACTTTTATTTTGTTGACAAAAGTTGCAGTGCATATAATTCAGTTTTACTACTTGTCATAAACCCCTTGTTCTTTTAGTGCTTCTTCTTTGTTCAAGCTTTTGGTTGACAACATTACTTGTTTCATCAATTACCAAAATATCATTGATAAATAGCATGCACTATTAGAACTTATCTTGTATTGTGTTGATTAGCTCATCCATAATTAGGGTAAACAAATACAAGCTGAATGCTGAATATTGGTGTAAACCCATGGTTATGGGAAACTCCTTCATATTTCGCCACTAGTGTTTTCACGCAAGTGATTGTTCCTTCATACAAGTCCTATATGGTAATTATATATATATATATATATTTTGATGACAAGGGAAACCTGCAGCCGCTACCCTTTGGGTGTGCACTGGGTAAAACCCAGCTCCTATGCAATAGCTTGCAAACTACACAAGAGAGGTAACCCGCACTTGGCAGGCCCGTTCTGACGAACTCGACCCAGAAGGCAAACCCCTTGCTTTCTGCTGGCAAGGGGTTTCGAACTTGAGACCTCCAACATGGAAGTCCCAAGCCCAAACCACTGGGCCACCCGCTATCAAAATTAAAAAAAAAAAGAAAAGAAAAAGAGACTCTTCTAAATCATTTGCCCCCAGGGCTTTGGTCTAGTGGTTCTTACCTTATTAAAAAAGGGCTTTGATCTAGTGGTAAGAGCAACATGCATGATGCACAACACTAGTCGTTGTTTCGAATCCTGTTACAAACAAAAACTTGGTATGTAAGTGGAGAAGGGAAGAAAGGTGGGCCAATTACCTACTGAGTTTCGAACAATGCACCACTGGCTCTTAGGGTTTTCTTTGATTATCAAGAAAAAAAAGAGAAGAATTCCAAATCATTCTCCATACCAAATCTACAAGCTGATATTACTAAAAACATTCCACCCTTTTCCCAATCCAGTATAGAGTATTTTATACTAAGGTCTGAAGCTGGAAAATATGTAACTCCTCAGCAATTGAGTCAACCTTTCAAGCTCCCAGTCATTAAATTTCTTCTGTAAGTCAAATCCCTCTGTTGATTTGCTCTACACTGTGATATTGTAGATTGCCTGCTTCTAGTAAAGCTAAACAGATATGGATATCTAAGGCAGGAGTCAATGCAGGAGTCAATTCGTTTCTTCTTTTCACTTACTGCAGCTACAGTTAATTTGTGTTGCTTGGTACACCTAAGCATACGACATAATCAACTAACTATGCCTAGCGCAGTCTTATCTGATGGTGTTAGCTCTGTAGTGATAACTTACATACAGTGTGATTGTTTCAGATGGAGATGGATAACCTCAAGGACATGCTTTCAGGCAAACCAGATCCGTTGGTTAGCTCCTTTAGGCTGACTTACTACTCAATTTTGAATCTATTCAGCCGCACTGAAGGTCAATTTACCGCCGAGCATGTTATCAAAAACTCATTTCACCAGTTTCAGTATGAGAAGGTTCACCCTGAGAAAAATACCTTTTTCTATGTCACTACTCTATATTAAATGATTGACAGTGATATTGTCTCTTTGTTAGGCTTTACCTGACATCGGGAAGAGGGTTTCCAAGTTGGAAGAAGGAGCTGCATTGCATGATGCCTCAGGAGAGGTATATTGTTTGTTTTCCATTTTTTTCAATGACATTTATTTATACAGTAGATCCTAAAATTGCATCTGTTCAATTTGTAGGCTGAGGTTGCAGGATATCATAAACTAAGGCTTGAGATAGCCCAATTTGAGAAAAAATTGATGGCTGAAATAACGAGGCCTGAAAGGGTTCTGTATTTTCTTCTTCCTGGTAGGCTGGTAAGTGGTTGTAGGCATCTATTCTATTATTCTATCAGTTCTGATTCAACCAGGACATGTAACTTAGCCCTTTTTGACTCAATCTAGATTGGTTGACTTCCCTTTTCTTTTTCAGGTAATTCATTCATGGGTTGAACTTTGTTTAGTCTCTCGATTTTTTTTTTTTTTTGACATTGCTGTGCCTCCACTCTCTTTGTTAGTGTACATGGCATTTTCTATACTGCCATATCTAGATAAAATTTGGAGTGAAATATGTTTACTATGTTACTGTTTGTCGCTTAAACCTTCTGCATGGATTGACTCTTCTCCATTGGGAAATGAGCTGAAAGAACCTTGCATTGCCTTTTGTTACTACATTACAGACATATTCTAGAGTATTATACCCGAAAAAATCTCACCTTGTATAAAAAAGAATATCTTATGCGATACCTTTAGGATATTCTGTAATAGTCTGTATTTAATTATAGAATATATTCCTTGTTAGGCATAGCAAATGGCTACTTATTTACGTAGCTCAAGACTCCTATAAGTAGCCCTTCGTGTATGCTATTAATCAATCAAGTTCTCTTGATTTTTTCCCCACATTTACCTGTTGTTTGGTAGATAGGTTTAGTTGCAGGCTTGCAGCTCCTTTTACCTGTTAGAACATGATTTGGGACATTCGGAGGGTAATGTAGAAGTTTAGAACATCTTATGTGTAGGTAAGGTTAAAAGTTTATAGCTTTTAAATGATGGATCAAAGTTGAATTTCCAGATGCTGTATATTTGATTATGTCTGAGTCATACACTCATACTGAGAAAAGAAACTGCATAAATAGATAGAGTTCATTTCTCCTGAGGAAATGTCATTGCTGCTAGTTTGCGTTCATTCCCAACATAGTACAGATGGTGTATCACATGAATGGTAACTGTCCAGGCTAAAGTTACTTCTATGGTATATCTTTTTGTTTTGCTGCTTGTGTTGACTGGAAATTCACTCACTTAATACCTTTTTTCGACAACTCCATTAGAGGGTTCATGTTTATTTTTTTGCATATACACATATGCATTGTAAATGGCAGGTTAAGGTACAAGAAGGTGGAAAAGATTGGGGTTGGGGTGTTGTAGTCAATGTGGTGAAGAAGCCTCCAGCAGCATTGGGTTCTTTGCCTGCTACCCTCTCTGCTTCATGTGCTGCTGGCTATATTGTGGATACGTTACTTCATTGCTCTCTGGGTTCCAGTGAAAATGGTTCTCGACCAAAACCATGCCCTCCTCGTCCCGGGGAAAAGTGTGAAATGCATGTTGTGAGTATCTTATACTGCTGTGTCGTATTTTCCCATACTCATTTCATTGCACACAAGTGAATTAGGTTATGAGCATCAGTTGTATTTGAGTCTAAATGGCTGTTTCTGGGACACACTTGTAGGTTCCTGTTCAGTTACCCTTAATTTCTTCTCTCAGCAAGCTTAGAATATCTGTTCCTTCTGATCTTCGGCCTTTGGAAGCAAGGCAGAGTATTTTTCTTGCAGTAAAGGAGCTTGAAAAACGGTTCCCTGAAGGACTCCCAAAGCTCAACCCTGTAAAGGTATTTATTTTCACTTACTGTTTTTTTTTTCTTTTCTGAATTTGGAATTTGCCATTTTAAAAAGTATCAGGTCATTGATCATAAACAATGGTTGTCAATTAAGTGCCAAAACCTTGTTTCCGTTAGCATGAAGAGCAGAAACCTTAGGCCTAATGTTGGCAGCAGATTGCCAAATTAAATGGCCATATTCTCTTTCCTTGCCTGGGGGAATATTTATCTGACTAGAGTATGTGTCAGGAACATTGCTTGTGATGTGTATGCAAAAACTGCAGGTCAGAAGCTGGAAATGAGGGTAGCTAATAGGAATATCTTTTTAGAAGGTAAAATAATTTTATAAATTAGAACAGCACAATGGATGTGCTATTGGGATTGTACAATGTAGCAAAAGAACAAACAACAGAAGTGTGCCCTGTCTAATCTTGTAGGGATTATAATGTTTGTAGAATTGTTTCAGCCTCATTTACATGTTCCATCCTACACTATAAGCAAAGCAAAAATATACAAATTGACTAGTATATGTTGCTGAGTAACAGTTCTTCTGTTGTATGGGTCAAAATTCTGTATTATATATCTTTTTGCTTGTCACATAAGTTTAGGTTCACCAGAAGTAATAGTCTGTTTAGTTTATCTTTTTACTATATGTTTATTCTTCAACTTTGGGCGACTGATCAAGACAAGGGTTTGTTGCTATTAGCACCCTCAAGGCTAGATGTTTGGAATGTTTATTCAATTGACACTTTCTTTCCCTGTAAACAGTGTGGATAACTTTTTGGATTTTGTTAGCTTCCTGTCTTTAGCTTATTAGAATATTCAGGGAACTTTTTTGGCCGTTTTACAGTTAAGTTTGCTTCATGTTTTGTTTGAAGCAACTTCTTTTGCTCTCTTGTAACCTTGCATCTTCTTGATGCTTTTCTAATATGATTTGATTACTTTACCAAAAAAAGACACAAGGGTTTGTTGCTTTTCCTAATTTTTAAATTTGTAGGACATGGGCATTGAAGATCCTGAAGTTGTAAATATGGTGAACCAGATTGAAGAACTTGAGAAGAAGTTCTTTTCTTATCAACTGCATAAGGTTTGACAAGAAGTTTGGTTTTGAATGATCTGTTTATTCAGTGAGGAGCTCAACTAGAGGCTTTTGCCATTTTCCTCCATGGATGATGGTTTACTTATTGTCACTACTTTTACCATTTGCTGTTGCACACATGTGGGCCAGTCACAAAATGAACATCAGCTTAGGAGTTTCCAGAGGAAGGCTGAAGTGAACCTTGAGATTCAACAGCTCAAGTCAAAAATGCGTGATTCACAGGTAGATTTCCTATGTTGCTTGATTGTTGACACAGTTTTTTTCGTTTTTCCTTTTATTTGTTTTTCTCTCTTCATTGATCTCTTAGATGTGCTAGGTTTAAGTTCTTTTCATCTAAAATACTAGCATTATATATCTCATGGCACACAATCATTAACATTCATTCTTCTTTGGTTAGTGTATTTAATAATCATTGCTTATCTGTTTTGCTTATCCATCTTATTAAGATTTGGTTTTGAGACTTTTCCTGCGTCTTCAATTTCCAAGTAACTGATCCTTGGAGTATTTAACAATTATAACAGGATTTTTGCTATTTGATTTACTTATAACTAAATTTGGCAAATTTCCAGCTTCAAAAATTTCGGGATGAACTTAGGAACCGCTCCCAAGTCCTCAAAAAGCTGGGTCACATTGACGCTGATGGCGTTGTGCAGTTGAAGGGACAGGCAGCCCGCTTGATAGAAACTGGAGACGAACTTCTCGTGACTGAATTGATGTTTAATGGTAATGTAATTGCTGTTTGAAAACTGTGTGCAATACTAACTTCTTTGTTTATGTGGAAACAAATTGCTTTTATTTAAAATATGAGAGACAGGCTATTTTGTTTTGAACTTTGAAGCTTGAAATGGAAAGTAGATCAAATTAAACAGTGTTATTGCATTTTAGAGATTTATATACAGTTCTGGTGTATTGCATGGTCTTAAACTTGATAGAACTCTGAAGATAAAAATGAATAATTTTACTCGAGTATCTTGGATCATATTGAAGATATGTATACAATTGTGGTTGGTTGCTCTGGAGCTTAAACTTATAGACCTGCTGACGCCAAACAAAAAATGTGTTTTATTCTTCTCGTTTATTTCTTTATATAGCCTTATAGTATAGATCATTGTCATCCCTACATACTTTTGCTAACTCAATTTTAGAATACTCCGGTTGCTGTTGCTTCTCCTTAGGCAATCAGGCTCTTTCAATGTTGTTTAATTTCCAGTGGGACATGGCCAGGCTTTGGAAAATCTTGTGGAATTCCCTTGGTGGTGCAAAAAGAGTGGGTAGTTATATCTGATATCGTTAATAAATTTTGTGACAGGTACATTCAATGATCTTAATCATCATCAAGTTGCGGCTCTGGCAAGCTGCTTTATCCCAGGTGATAGATCAGAGGAAAAAATACAACTAAGAGATGAACTTGAAAAACCATTGCAACAGTTACAAGATAGTGCAAGAAGAATAGCAGAGGTGAGTTGAAAGACGAATATGGCCTTCTTTATTTACATTTCAGAAGCATGGATAACACCAACAACTTTTCAGATACAACATGAATGCAAGCTGGAAATAGATGTTGATGAATATGTGGTGGCATCAGTTCGACCATTCTTAATGGATGTTATTTACTGTTGGTCAACGGTGAGTAAATTAGTTGTATTTCATGTTGATTTCCCACAATGATTCATGTTCCTTCCCAGCACGAGCATCGTAGATTTGTCTTGTTAAATGCTGTTAAGTGTTAACATCATTCTGCAAGTCAAACTCTCTAGGCGGTTAGAGATTAAAGCCTGTTTGGCATTCTCTTCCATTCAATGAAGACTAGATATAAATAAGACATCATCTTGCTGCACCATTGCCTTTCAAGGTCTCCCTCTTTCTTTGTTGTTGGCCTCTCCTGATAGGTTGTAAAGCACCCCTTTAGAAGATTTTGGAGGGGGTGGGGTGGATGTCAACCATTTACACCAAAGAGACTACCCAAAGATCCACAAAAGTTGATCGTCCCAACCATTGCCTTTCAACTCCATATTACTTGCAATTACTTCTGGGTTTAGTGCTGTGCCATCAGAATAGTTACCATACCCATCAGAATAGTTACCATTCCATCCCTCCCAAATAGCTAATAGGTTGTCTCATACTGTTGGCGAGGAAAACCAGTCAGAAGGAAATGGTAATCATGCTAGTTTATCAGATACATGGAAGCAACCTTCAGTCTTAGTAGTGACTAATGCTTAAGCTGTTCAATCTTCAAAGGCATCATTTTTTGCATTCGAGTTCCGTCTTTGTTTAAAATGAATGAGGTTGCCAATTACCTGAAATACCTTTTATAGAAACAAAATGGTTTACGTTGAGTCCTCCGAAGTTGACCTGAGTTCTTTCACTTCCCCAATGAAAAAACTAACGAAAGAAACAACTGGAGATTTCATCTTCCTCTAATAGTTGTTAATCTGCATATTGTTTTCGCTTAGGGTGCATCTTTTGCGGAGGTTATACAAATGACAGACATCTTTGAAGGTAGCATCACACGGCTTGCTAGAAGGCTTGATGAATTTTTAAACCAGGTAAATTCATTAGAACTTCAGTTGTGTTCATGAATAATTCGAGATATTAAGTATCAGTTAGTGGTGCTAAATGAGCGAATTGGATCGGTTTGAATTTCAATCCACCCATATAAATATGGGTAACAATTGGATTGGCTAAGATATGGATCGAGTGAAATGATCTTAACCTACTTTATTCTCTTTTGAGTGCTCAGTGTGCGTTCCTCTCAGAACAACTTTTTCTAACTCCTTTCTGTGTTTAGAAGAAAACTATTACTATAAGTAAACAGTTCTGTAGCTTTTGTCTCTGAATATCACAGCTACATAGGTCATGCATATTCCAAGTAAAAATAATATATTTAATTATTCATGAATATCATTCTGTTGAGATTATAAGTACCGATTGTTAACTTAATTTTTTCCACAAAACCTAATCTAGGCGGGGTCATCCCAAATAACCCCGTTATCTTTTCTAATTTATCAACTCATACTTATTATAGTAGAAGATCATTTAAATAAAAACAATCTACATAATATAAATAGTTTTTACCGTAAGTAATAGGTTAACTCGATCTACTACAATATGAACTTTTTATATGAAGTTGATTAGATATTATGACAAATTGAAATTACACTATATACTAGGTATCCCCAACTTAAACTCTTACTACAAGCCTCAATTTTGTCTCTATTTATGTAGTGGTGTTCGAATTTGAGAGTCAAACTAGCTTTTCTCTAATTATATTTTTTGTATGCATTTTAAATGCTTTTAACTAATGATTATTGTGATTTGTAGTACTTTTTATGTACTTTTCAGATATGTGAATTTTATTTTAAAACTTTTAAGAATTCTATATCCTGATTTACAATAAAATAGATTAAGAAGTTTGACAATTGAAATCTGAATTGTGACCCCTAAATTGGGACGGAGGAAGTATTATAACCCGAAAAATCAAGCTCATTGTTCAATTTTAAGTAATTAGCAATAGTTAGGTACCTCCTCCTGTTTTGAATAATATTCCCTCCATCCCATTTTAACTAATGAAATCATCAATAATCATCAGGTTGTGATGAATGGCTCAGCTATTGGGTATATATGGATACACATATTTTATCCATAATCCAACTCATTAAAATGTAGATTAAATGGACTAGCTTTATATAGTGTTATCTAAGGCGCGCTTAAGCCTTGAAGCGAGACTCAAAACGTGTTGAGCACTTCGCCTCGCTTTATGTGCGCTTCAGTGTCGTCATCAAGGTTCTAAGGCTAACGTTTCCTTGCCAATGAGCCTCTTATGCAGAAGTGAAACTAAATAATTGATGTTTCACTTAATCATAAATTTTTTTCAATTTCTTAGGTCATATATTTGTCATTCATGTTTATAATTATTAGTCTTGGACTAAACATATATATTTGTATTCTTTTCTCCCTTTGCGCCTTTTTCATTAAAGCCCACACTTTATTGGTGCTTTGCGCTTAAAGCCCCCGGACCTTAGAGCTTTTTTGCGCTTTTCGCCTTTGATAACACTGGCTTTATAAATATGGGCTGAAATTGTCGGGTATAGACTATCAATGTTCATCGGTATCCACTTGGTGCATCAGGAGAGCACTTCCATAAGTCTTAATATTCTTATAGTTATACTTATTTGTTGAATGAGCTGCTGTGGTAAACAAGTACGTCAATGATACCTGTAGTTCCTTTTGTGATAATATACTGTTTTTTAAAATATGAGTTTCCTTTCCATTATACAAAACAGCTACTCCACTTTTATGTTGGTAATTTACAGTTGAAAGCTGCTGCACATGCTGTGGGAGAAGTAGATTTAGAGAACAAATTTGGTGCTGCAAGTGACAGTATTCGGCGAGGGATAATGTTTGCAAATTCTCTCTACCTGTGAAGTAGATCAGTGCTTGGTAGATTGATCAAGCTGTGTAGTCTCAGTCCCTAGACAGATTCTTCATTCATTCAAAGTAATATTTTTCTGTTGTAAACAATTGGCAGATGTCCTATGGGCTTACATATGCTGTAGCATGATATGTGACAATAAAGTGTCATTGCATGAGAGGAAATCATAACTTTCTTGTTGTACTTATGATAATTTTAAAGGACTATAGTTTTTACTTCCTATAACTGATTACTCACATCTACAAAGAGCTTCTTTACCAAGCTAATCAGTTTCTCATAAAGATGTCCCAATTTTCTTCCTATATTTGTTAACGTTATTGACATTGCTAAATTTTCTCAAAACAGTCATGACTCATGAGCTTGTTTCGTGTTTATTTGTACCGTGGTCTTGTTTGTTCTCTTTGATTTGACGGGTCTGAAGAAAGAACTTATGACGTTATTATCATGTTCATGTATGGTTGGATAAATGTCACTAGGGGTGTACGTGGCCGGATTAGTTTGATTTTTTCAAAGATTAAACCAAATCATTTGTGTTGAATTTTTCAATTTTTAAATCAAGCTAAACTAATAAAACTCAAGTTTTTCAACCTCGGTTTTTTTGGATTTTTGGGTTAAAGTATTCATACAAATATATAATTAACTCGTGCACCAAATATTTCTTATTCCTCATCTCCCTTGTGTGAATTGAGTAACAAGAGTTCACTCTGAATACAAATGTTATCAGAGCAGCAAGTTACTTTGTTGCTAACAATGACTTCCTCGCCAGAGTTACAGATCATACAAGAATCGTAAGAGCTCTTATAAGCCAACTCTTTGTTCTCGTTGAGGATGCCAGCAAATGATTCAAAACTATGAAATCGAATCAGGTCCAGTTCCAAAATCAAGTCACTAAAATTTGATAAACTAATAGAAAATTGGAGTTAATTACCTCAAGATTAGGGCTAATTGCGATTCCTCCTTCTCCAACTTTATTTCTGAGTCGACTCCCCATGCAATGTTGTTGGGAACTTAGGGAGATTGTAGCAGGTACGAGACATGTGAGCTTTACTAACCCTCTACTGTGAGCTTCCATCAATGCACCATTTCCAAGCTTTACTTTAGTTTTATCAGATCCGTCCAAGGTAGTAAACAAATTTTCATCAATCGCCATGTGCCTTGTGCAAGCGCTATCAACATACCATTTACATTTATCAACATGTGATGTGTGCGAGACAATGAAAACCTCCTCCTCTGATTTTCCAACTTGGTGATCATCTGCGAAATTCACTCGGTGGGAAGACTGGCCACTTTGATTTTGGTTTTGCCAACAATACTTCTCAATGTGCCCATACTTCTTACAATATGTACATTGAATTGGAGACCTCTTTGACTTCTGCCAACAATTCTTCTCTAAGTGGTTTGTTTTCTTACAAATGTCACAAGGTGGAAAATTTCCTTTCATTGACAAATCACCTTGGTTTCCACCAGATTTTACCTCTCCAGATTTATCCGACCAGAATTTTCTGCCTTCCTTTTGATGCTTGAATTTATGCCTTGCTTGAAAGGCATCGTCTGCTATCCCATCATTTCTCATAGTTACCCGTTGCTCTTGGACTTGCAATTTGGAGATTAGTTCGTCTATCGTAAGAGTAGTCAAGTCACAAGACGCTTCAATATCTGAGATTTTTGATTCAAACTTGTCTGGAAGGCTGACCAAGATCTTCTCTACAGCTTTCTGATCTGGAAAGGTTTCACCAAGTATTCTTGTCTGGTTCACAATCTCCATTAGCTTGGAAGAGTATTCTTTCACACTATCTGAGTCTTTTATCTTCAAAAGCTCAAACTCTCTCTTCAAAGCTAAGAGTCTAACAGATTTTACTCTACTGCTGCCTTAAAACTCATCCCCTTAACTTATCCAAAGCCTCTTTGGCTGTTTCACGAGTCATAATCCTAGTAAACATCAAGTCCGTGAGTCTTGAATGTATGCAGGTGGGAGCTCTTGGAGATCTAGTCACCTACTCATCACACTTCTTAATTTCATTGAGAGTTGCATTAACTCTCAATGGATGGACACTACATTCTCCAAGTTCAACAACTTCCCATAAGTTGAGAGCCTTTAGATAAGACTTCATTTTGATGACCCAAATGTGATAATTCTCTCAGGTAAAAGTTGGAGGGCCTGAAGTTGGTTGATTTTCATGTGCCATGAATTTTTCAGCAAGCAAATTCAAGAACTAATGGGAATGAATTAGTTTCTTGTGACTTACACGGGACTCGTGTCAAAGAGACCTCAAATTCGTGTTTAGTTAAATTGCATATGTGGTTTGTGTGTAGGGGGATCTGAATTAATCTCGAGGGTCCATTCAATGAATTTGTTATTAGCTAACTGGTGTCTGATGCCTTTGCTTTTGAGATGGGATCTTCGCTTTCGTGAAGATCGCGTTAGCGAGGTGGGCTCGCGTTTGTGAAAGGTCAGGTAGGCTGACCCTTGCTATCGCGAAGACCTCATCGCTTTCGTGACTATCTGTTTAGTGAAGGCTGGCTCGCGAAAGCGATGGCCAGCCACTAGGCGGGGTTCGCTTTTGCGACCTAGGGGTCGCGAATGCAATGGTCGCGTAAGTGAGCCTGGGTCTTCTTTTGCGAGATCAGAGAGGGTTTTTGATAAAACATTTCAGGGTTTAACCCCCCTTTTCCATTTTTGAGTTTTGTAAAACCCTTGGATGCGATTTTGAAGAGATTTCTTATGTTAAATCATTTGGATAAGTCTTTGTAACCCTAAAACTTCAATTCCCTTTGATCATTTATGGATTTTGACATCAAAACTTGAGATTTTGATTGGCAAATGACAAGGTTTTTCAAGAACTTGAGTTCTAAAGTAAAATGGTGATTATGAACTGATTTTTACTCCTTTTTCGAAATGGTTTCACCAATGAGTTCCAAATGCCTTGTATAACATTTTCAAGTAAAGATTTTCGGATTCAAACCTCATTTTTGAAATAGGATTTTTGAGTAGATTTGACCCGTATTTTCAAAATGTATGATATGAGTGTTGTTATTTCAAGAATCTTATTGTGATTACTTGATTGGATTAGATTGTGTGATTTTGGAAATTGTTAGAAAGGAAAGGCTCAAATCTCGGATTGACTTTTGATTGAATTAAGGCAAGTAACTTTTAAACTTTGAAAACTTGTAGAATGTTGTATTTCCCTTCATTGTGTGTGTTGGGGAGTAATGAGAATGAGGTGATACGTTCAATTATTCCACTTGATTAATCTTAATGAATAAAAAATGGATTAATGAAAAAGGCAATGTGTTGATAGTTGTGCTTATGGATTGCCTTGTTGTGAACCCTAATTTGTTGATTGATGAAATGCTTTGATGACATTATTGTGGACTTGAATTGCTTGAGTTATTGTCTCTTTCTTATGGTGTGAAATTACTTATTTGATTTTTGTGCACCGTGATGAGACATGTGATTATAAATACGAAGGGAAATGGTTCCGACAAGTGATATGATATAAAGACAAAGGGAAATGGTTCCGGCGAGTGATGATATAAAGCCGAAGGAAAATGGTTCTGAGTAGTGATATTGTGCCAAAGGGAAATGGTTCCGACAAGTAGTTCTATATAAAGCCAAAGAAAAATGGTTCCGGCTAGTGATATTGTGTAGATGGGAAATGATTCTGACAAGTGCTTGATTATTGTGATTTGACGAACTTGATACTTGACATTGATCTACTTGATATTTGTGATTACTCTACTTGATACTTGTGATTGATCTACTTGATACTTGTGATTAATCTACTTGATACTTGTGATTGACATACTTGATACTTGTTGGTTGATGAATTGTGACTGTTAGACTGCGATTGTTAAGCCTTGGGAACTATGTATTGTAAAACTATAAGATTTGACTAATTTTTATGCAGGTTATAGTTGAGGTGATTCGTTTGGGATGAAAGGAGTACTCATATTCTAACTTAGTTTTGCTTTGTTTAGGTGGTTACTTGCTGAGTACCGCGTTGTTTGGTACTCACTCCTTGCTTCTAGACTTGTGTAGGTTCCGAGCCTGGACCCGTGTGATCTTTCTTCTTTATCTTTCTCCAAGGCTTTCAAAGGATTTTGAGAGGTAGTTGCTTGTCATCCAGACGGGCGCTCTTGTTCCTTACTTTATGTTTTGTTCTATTCGAGAAACAAAGACATTGAGACTTGTTTTTATCTTTCAAATTATGTATTATTATACTAGTGGCTTGTACACATGACAACCAGGTTTTGGGGGTGTTTTTATGAAATTGACTATGTTTTCCGCTATATTGCTATTATTGTCTTATCTTTCTGCATTTCTTTCGTTTATTGGGTTTGAGACTGACTTGTCTTGATGGGATTAGGCGAGTGTCATCATGTCCATTGTTGGGTCGCAACAGATAGTCCTGATTGACAATGGCTTAACTCACTCTTTTATTGAACCATATATTGTGAAGAAATTAAAGTTGCCAGTCCAATCAATGTTGAAACCTATGAGAGTAAGGTAGCAAATGGTGAATTGATAAGCTGCCAATAAGAGATCTCATCATTTGGTTGAAAATGCAAGAGGAGTAGTTCAACTTCAAGTTAAGACTGATGAAAGTTGGAGGTTGTGATATAATTCTGGCAAATGATTGGATTGATACAAGGCCTCACAACTTAAGTTTCATGACTGATGGAAGAATGATCACTTTGTATCCACTGTTGATACTGGAATCATTAAAGAGGATGCTACAATGTGGAACATGTAAAGTGATGGATGCGTTATCAATTCAGGGCGGAAGTAGCTATGGAGGGAATGGAAAGCATGCATCCAGACACTACTAAGCCACTAAAGAAGAATGCAATGGTGTTTCGGGAGCCAAAAGAACTAAGCATGTCACTAATGATAGCTTCAATAACATTCTTTTGATCATAGGAATACAAATCATCATTGATAGACTTTACATCATTGTGTAATGCAATCAACTTGATTGATGACCTGCTAGATGTATTCCTATGATCAAAAGAATGTTATTGAAGCTATCATTAGTGACATGCTTAGGGAAATCACTATAATCCCTAGTCAGTCTTCCTTTGCCTCCCCAACCTTGTTGGTTAAGAAGAAAGACTCATCCTAGAGATTGTGTATTGATTATAGAAGGCTATACAATTTAACTGTGAAAAACAAGTATCCAATTCGCATGATTGATGACCTGCTAGATGAGCTGTTTGGGGCTAATATGTTCTCTAAAGTAGACTTGAGGGCTGGATACCATTAAAAATTTCCATGACAAAGGACCCTGTACTGGCACTATACCTGACTTCACTAAGACTTTTGTCTTAGAGGTAGATGCTTGTAAGACTGGTATTAGAGCTGTGTTGATGTACGACAAGAGACCTATAGCATTAACGAATCAAGAACTGGGAAAGAAACATCAAGGAATGTCAACTTATGAAAAAGAATAAATTGCTCTTCCGTTTCTTGTGTTACATCAAATTCAAATAGCACTTCAAAAAAGTTATTTATAATTTGGTGGCTTCTGCTATATAAGTTATAGACTTAACTTTTATATGCATAATGTTATAGTGATTTATTGAAATAAAGAGGTAAAATTTGCTGGCTTACTCTTCTTTAAATCTAGACTACACTTTCCATTAGTATATCTTTTTCTTCTATTTACCTCTTGACAAGTTACTTCTTTATTTAGTGGCACCACTCCAATGACTACGGGCTCCACCATGCAAACACCTTCAACCACAGCCAACACGGGCGGATTTCCTTACGTGACAAATCCGGGTGTATTAGGAGGTATCAACAACGGTTTAGGCCCATCGGGTGCTGGCATGAACACAGATATAAGCCATGGTGGGATTTCACTGCAACAGGGCAACCTGTTTTCCTTTATAACAATTACTATTATTGTTTATGCACTTGCATTATTTTAAGCTAAATAAGAGAAGAAGTTTCACTGTTTGTGTATTATAGGATAATTGTGGGGACTTATGTTGAAATTCTATGAGCATAAAATTGGCATATGCCTATATATGCATGTGAGGCTATTGCTATAATTGTTTGGAATTTGTTTTTCCTTCCCATCTATTTTGAGGTCTAAAGATAGTAGTTTTTGAGTCCTCTCTAGTTGGTTTATGTAATGTGACCCTTGCAATCCTTGTGTTAATGATGCTTTTTTTTTTTTAATTTACTGAACTTAAGTTGTGTAAATTTTTAGTTCCCGTTGCGGGGTTTAGGTCGTTATTTTTACACCTTTAAACCATTGTGGATTTTTCAGTTAAAAGATTAGGTGTTTTACTTTCATGCTCTTCTAACACTAAGTTCGGCTACAAGTAATTGGTAAGAACAGCCACTAAATCATGTTCATCATAAATTTTTTGAACCCATAACCTTAAGATTTGAGATAAAGTACTTACCATCATTCACGCCTCGAGCCTACACCCTGGACGCGACCAACACTTAGAATCATTGCCGGTCCCAAGAAAACCCTTGACCTGACTACTGAGCAGAAAACTATACATATACATGCAGATACCTTATAAAATAAACATTTAAAATCAATAAAAGATATCTCACGCAAAAGTCTAAAATAAATCTTAATAATAATAAAAATGTTTAAAACTTCTGAATGCTCAAAAGTGAACTGACTCACTAACTTTGTCTGTCTATGAAGCCTATACTAAATGAAGATAGGTGTCAAGACAAGACTCACGACTACCTGACTATTCAACTAACAATGACTGGAAAATCAAATAAATTGAACTAACTAAATTGGAGCCCTTCGGAAGTAAGGAGTTCTCCCCGACTGAGGATAAAAGAGATCTTACTGAACGTCTACTATTAAGAGTACCTGAAAATGCATCATAAAACCATGCAGCGCCAAATTGCGTCAGTACATGAAATGTATAGTATGAAATAAAGTTCAATGAAACAAGTAACTGAACTGAACAAAAGATTGAAAATAACTCATCTGAAGTAAAACATAAATGTGAAATGAAATCATTAAAAGCTTTACAAATATGTATGCAATGATAGTGAATACTGAAATAAAATACTTTACTTTGTTGAAGAGTTTCTTTAACCGATAACCATCACTATGAGCCTTATGATGATACAACTTCTCACCCACGTTGCCAGAATCGTCCTATACTTTGCCGGGGTATAGAACGCAACTCAATTTATGGATCAACTAAAAAGCCTTCTTGAGGCAAATGAGGAGTCGTCCAAATTTCGGTACGATCCTATCTACGCTTGCTTAGGTTATGGGGTTTGAGTTATCTTAACTCTTAACCAAATCGGTGCTCAGTACTACTCCCAGAATATATGCAATAATACTTATATAATATTACTCACTGGGTTGAGTTAATACATGAAAGGCCCTCTTTGAGGGATAGCTGAGCTTTACTTTACTAAATGAAATGCTCCAGAAAACCATTTACGTTCTTCTCGAAATAGTACTTCTTTTCTCAATGCAAAATAATACATTTGGAACCATTAGCGTTCCTTTAAAACTCTTCTCAAATGATGTTTAAAAATATACTTGGACTCACTTTAAATTCCGAAATCAATGTATGGAAATACTTAGACAAAGCTTTCAACAAAATCTCAATTACTAGGGTTCATGTGATAATATAAGCATGAACAACAACTCAAGAATAAAAATGCATAAAGTATCATAATCTCAGTAGTTAAGAAAATCAGAATTCAGAATACAGAACACAAACCAAACTCATAATTCATGGAACTTTGGGTAGAACCCCATATTTATCTCTTTACTGAATTTAGATGTAGGGTGTGAGGACGAACTTAGTCCAATACTATGAATAGCCTTACATACTTGAAAGAATAAAGTTCTTGAAGAAACTTGAAGAAGATGCTTGAAAATCCTATCTTCTGCCTTGCTTAAGGTGGTTTCTGAGTTTGAGGGAGTTAAGAGTGTAGGAACAAAGTCTTGAGTGTGAAAAGCATTTTAGGATATGCGTAATGTCGTGGCTTAGACTTAGAAAAAGTGGAAAAAAACAAAAGAAACCCCAATAAAAAAACTGTCAAAAACCTTCCACGAGTCCATCTACGGTCCGTGGTTTGATCTACGGACCGTAGATCCCATCTATTGAAGTTAGACTGAAATTTATAGATTCAAAACTTCATTCTACGGACCCAAACTACGGCCCATAGATACTTCTACGACCCGTAACTAGGTCAGTAAGAATTGGACCCTAAAAATGACTTTCAGAACTTTTTTTCCATGAGTGAACAAAACGAGTTGTACTTTGATCCATGACCCGTAGATCAGGTCCTTAGTTACTGACTTTGAAAACTTTGTTGTGGTAGTCTTTGTTAAAATGGTCATAACTTTTTATTCCGAACTCTAAATAAAGCAAACTTGGTGGCGTTGGAAAGAAAACTCATAGAAATTTAATTTGATATATCATAGGCCATCTAATACATCATATGCTGAGATATATGATTCTTTGAAGTTGACCTAAGTAGAATCATATATCAAAACTCAATCCAAAATGAAGCTTTCAACTCAACTTTGTGCTAGAGGATTCTTGTGACCTTAATTCATCTCAGCATCTATTCCACATTAAATAGTTGACCTTAACACGTAAGAACAATTTAAGAATTATGCGATATGACCTTATACGCAAATGAAGAGCAGTTCGGGTCTTAGCTTAGAAATTTTTGGGGTGTTACAACATCCACACGACCCCTCTTCTTGTGCATGTGAGTTTCTTAATCAATAATTCCACATGATGAATAAAGCATATATAATGACCACTTTCAGTTATCAAGACAATCAATGAACACAAAATAATTTTTAATTGTGATGGCACTCGACTATCCCAAGTCACTGAATCAAGATGTCTATCAACCCAATTTATACTAGGAAGATAAAACATACAAGTTTAACAGTTGAATTATTAATAAACCTAAAGTCGAATAACAATGTGGAAGCAAAACAATCTCCCAAGAACTGGTGTTACATTGTCGTGAGCAAAACTAAAAGACATGGTACAAATAACTCAACTAGTAGAGAGATCAACAATGCAAATGCAATAACATAAAGCTAGAAAGCATTATGTCTATTTTCTTGAGATAAAAACAGAATCCGAACACAAATTACTCAAGTCAGCCAAAAAAATATGCCATGAATGTAGTTGCATTATCATACATAGCCAAAAAACAATTCACAAACTAGATTGTAGGTAGCAGCAGTAAAAGTTTATGTTAAAGAGATAATTAATCAAAGCCACTTCAGAAAGTAGTTGTCGAGAAAACAATGTCTAGCCTTCCTACATTTTCTCCAGCTATCATGTCTATCTCCATATCAATCACTTTGTTGCTGCTCCTTCAGCACATCCATGTATGTCTTGTCTCATGTGGTAAAATAGTCCCCATAGGAAGTGCTTGTTGTTCCATTCTGCAAGACCATCCACAAAGTGAAAGATAGATCTACAAGTATAAGAAAAGAATATAAAGATTATAAACGTACTTTGAGAATCACTGCACAAGGTTGTAGATGCAAGTATAAGCAGCTCAACATAATTTATAAGCGTTCTCATCACTAAATATTTGGTACGCATGAACTCCACCAGAGCAGTATATTTCTCATACCTACAAATAATGTGAAATGCAAATCAATTTCTAGTAAAAATAGTCCTCGGCAAGGGCTAAGTGTTGGAAAGTAGAAGTGCACCCTTGCCGAGGCATGTTTTTACTTGAAATGGATTTGCATTTCCCATTATATGTAGGTTTGAGAAATATAATGCTCTGGTGGAGTTCATGCGTACCAAAGATTTAGTGATGAGAACGCTTATAAATGATGTTTAGATTCTTATACTTGTATCTACAACCCTGTGCAGTGATTCTCAAAGTATGTCTATAATCTCTATATTCTTTTCTTATACTTGTAGAGCTGTCTTTCACCTTGTGGATGTTCTTCCTGAATGGAACATCAAGCACTTCCCGTGGGGATTGTTTTACCACATGAGACAAAATATAGATGGATGTTCTGAATAGGGCAGCAACAAAGTTATTGATATGGAGATATACATGATAGCTGGAGAAAATGCAGGAAGACTAGACATTGTTGTCTGGACAACTACTTTCTGAAATGAATTTGATTAATTATATCTTTAACAAAAACTTTTACTACTGCTACCTGTAATCTAGTTTGTGAATTGTTTGTTGGCTATGTATGATAGTGCAACTACATTCATGTCATATTTGTTTGGCTGAATTGAGTAATTTTGGTTCGAATTTGTTTTTTTTTTCTCAAGAAAATAGACATAATTCTTTCTCACTTTATGTTTTTGCATTTCCATTGTTGATCTCTGTACTAGTTGAGTTATTCGTACCATGTCTTTTTAGTTTTGCTCATGACAATGTAACACCAGTTCTTGGGAGATTGTTTTTCTTTCACATTGCTATTCAAATTTACCTTTATTAATAATTCAATTGTAAAACTTGTAGATTTTAGCTTCCAAGTATAAATTGGGTTGATATACGTCTTGATTCAACTGACTTGGGATAGTCGAGTGCTATCACAATTAAAAGTTCTTTTGTGTTCATTGATTGTCTTGATAACTAAAAGTGGTCACTATATATATGCTTTCTTCATTGTATGGTATTGTTTATTATCAGTCATAGGCACAAGAAGAGGGGTTGTGTGGATGGTGCTAACACCTCGAAAATTTCTAAGCTAATACCCGAACCATTCTTCATTTGCGTATAAGGTCGTGTCGGGTGATTCTTAAATTATGCTTACATGTTAAGGTCAATTATTTAATGTGGGAATAGATTTGGAAATGAATTAAGGTCACAAGAATCCCCTAGCACAAAGTTGAGTTGAAAGTTTCCTTACAGATTGAGTTTTGATATAAATTCTACTTATGTCAATTTCAAACAATTATATCTCTCAGCATATGATGAATTAAGTGGCCTATGAACTATAAATCTAAAATTCTATGAGTCTTCTTTCCAATGCCACCAAGTTTGCTTCATTTAGAGTTCAGAATAAAAAGTTATGACCGTTTACCAAAGACTACCACAATAGAGTTTTAAAAGAGGATGACCTTTCTCTCTCACTTTAAAAGAAATATAGGACTATGTTTCTTTGAAAGTGAGAGAGAAAGGTCATCCTCTTTGAAAACTCTGTTGTGGTAGTCTCTGGTAAAACGGTCATAGTTTTTTATTCCGAACTCTAAATGAGGCAAACTTGGTGGCGTTGGAAAGAAGACTCATAGAAATTTAATGTGATAGGTCATATGTCACCTATATCATCATATGTTGAGAGATATGATTGTTTGAAGTTAATCAAAGTTTAATCTTATATCAAAACTCAATCGGTAAGGAAGCTTTAAACTCAAATTTGTGCTAGGGGATTCTTGTGACCTTTATTCATCTCCAAATCTATTCACACATTAAATAATTTACCTTAACACATAAGCACAATTTAAGAATCACCTAATACGATCATATACACAAATGAAGAATGGTTCGGATCTTATCATAAATTTTCGGGGTGTTACACCATCCATACAACCCATCTTCTTGTGCCTATGAGGGTCTTAATCAACAGAACCATATGATGATGGAAGTATATATAATGACCACTTTCAGTTATCAAGACAATCAATGAACACAAAACAATTTGAATTGGGATGGAATTCGACTATCCGAAGTCTGTTGAATCAAGACGTACATCAACCCAATTTATACTAGGAAGCTAAAAGATACAAGTTTAACAGTTTAATTAATAATAAAGATAAAGTCGAATAGCAATGTGAAAGCAAAACAATTTCCTAAGATTTGGTGTTACATTGTGAAGAGCAAAACTAAAAAGACATTGTACAAATAACTCAACTAGTATAGAGATCAACAATGGAAATGCAAGAAGATAAAACTAGAAAGCATTATGTCTATTTTCTTGAGATAAAAACAAAATTCAAACCAAAATTACTCAATTTAGCCAAACAAATATACCATGAATGTAGTTGCACTATCATACATAGCCAACAAACAATTGACAAACTAGATTGCAGGTAGCAACAGTAAAAGTTTCTGTTAAAGAGCAAATTAATCAAACCCAGTTTAGAAAGTAGTTGTCGAGACAACAATATCTAGCCTTCCTACATTTTCTCCAGCTTTCATGTCTATCTCTATATCAATCACTTTGTTGCTACTACCTTCAGCACATCAATCTGTGTCTTGTCTCATGAGGAAAAATAATCCCCACATGAAGTGCTTGTTGTTACAGAATGGAACAACAAGCACTCAAAGTATGTTTATAATATCTATATTATTTTCTTATACTTGTAGAGCTGTCTTTCACCTTGTGGATGTTCTTACAGAATGGAACAACAAGCACTTCCTATGGGGATTATTTTACCTCATAAGACAAGACATAGAATCTTAGCTGGATGTGCTGAAGGGGGCAACACCAAGGTGATTGATAAGGATATAGACATGATAGCTGGAGAAAATATAGGGAGGCTAGACATTGTTGTCTCGACAACTACTTTCTGAAATGACTTTGATTAATTAGCTCTTTAATAGAAACGTTTACTGCTACTACCTGCAATCTAGTTTGTAAATTGTTTGTTGGCTATGTATGATAGGTCAACTACATTCATGGCATATTTGTTTGGCTGAATTGAGTAATTTTGGTTCGAATTTTGTTTTTATCTCAAGAATATAGACATAATGTTTTCTAACTTTATGTTTTTGCATTTCCATTGTTGATCTTTGTACTAGTAGAGTTATTTGAACCACATAGTTTTAGTTTTGCTCATCACAATGTAACACCGGTTCTTAAGAGATTGTTTTGTTTTCACATTGTTATTCAACTTTATCTTTATTAATAATTCAACATTTAAACTTGTATTTTCAAACTTCCTAGTATAAATTGGGTTGATATACGTCTTGATTCTAGTGAATTGGAATAGTCGAGTGCTATCACAATTAAAATTGATTTGTGTTTATTGATTGTCTTGATAACTGAAAGTGTTCATTATATAAGCTTTCCTCATTGTACGGTACTGTTGATTAAGACACTCATAGGTACAAGAAGAGGGGTTGTGTGGATGGTGTAACACCCCAAAAATTTCTAACCTAAGACCCGAACCGTTCTTCAGTTGTGTGTAAGGTCGTATTGGGTGATTCTTAGATTTTTCTTAAGTGTTAAGGTCAATTATTTAATGTGGGAATTGATTTAGAGATGAATTAAGGTCACAAGAATCCCCTAGCACAAAGTTGAGTTGAATGCTTCCTTACCGATTGAGTTTTGATATAAGATTCTACTTTGGTCAACTTCAAACACTCATATCTCTCAAAATATGAAGAATTAGGCGGCCTATGACCTATCAAATTAAAGGTCTATGAGTCTTGTTTCCAACGCCACCAAGTTTGCCTCATTTATAGTTCCGAAATAAAAAGTTATGACCATTTTACCAGAGACTACCACAAATGAGTTTACAAAGAGGATGACCTTTCTCTCTCACTTTCAAAGAAATATAGTCATATATCTTCTTTACCCAGACAATTATTGTTGAATAGACTATCCCAGATATCCCCATGCAGAACTAGTTCAAATTTAATAGTATGAGGCAATAACTTTGAGAACTCATACACCTTACGTCTAACTCTGGAAGGAGGATGAGTCTGGATACAATTATTGAGAATTCTAGGTGCAAATTCAGGGGCACATGAGATTCCAGCTATCAATGTTGAGTTCAAGCCAGACGTCGCAGTATTTGGAGGTGAGGGATGAGCATATGGTGTTCTGGATCATACTTATCTCTATCCTTATTAGTTTACTAGTCTTTTGTATTTTGAGATAAGTCAGTTTATTTGTGGTTCACTTATGGGACATGTATTTTTCGTAGTAGCTCTGTTCCCGTGACTTCCAGGTTGTGGGAGGGGTCTTTTGGTTTTATGTATATATATATTTCTTGCTTCTGCTTATTCCTCAAGTTATTTATGTTAAATTTCTTATTTCTACCTCGTTTCTACCCTTACACCTATTATTTGACATTCCGGGTTACGGGTTGGCTTACCTACTAGTAGGTTATAATAGGTGCTATCATGACCTGAGAAATTGGGTTGTGAAAATGTTTGCATCTAATCTAGCTTATAGCCTTTTCCTATATATGTTACTGCTATCCTTATGTTTGCCGCAAAGTTCATGTCACTGCTAACCTTGTGTTTGCACCATATCTTGCTTATATATGTCACTGCTAACCCTAGTCCAACTTGGGTTACGTTAGTACTTGAAAGGTACTGAGCATGCAGGATAGAGTAAAGCTAAACAATATAAACATAACTGAACAAAGCATATAACTTAGCAATGATATAAGATAAGCATGATACTATACTGGAAATACTGAACATGAACTAACTGAATGCAATGACCAAGTTTATAACATGCTGAGACTGAAATCTGAATGTAACTGATAACATGGTCAATGCAATAGAATCTGACTGTGAGGGAGCTACTAATAACCGATGTATACGCCCCATTGAGAGGACCCAATATACCCTGC
>JAJONR010010437.1:0-34166 GCA_029582245.1 Solanum etuberosum
CACACAGGTGATGGTCAACATGCTTGCATCACCTGTGTGGTTACACACCTACATATATATATATATCTACTACTAATATATAACCACACAGGTGATGGGCAACATGCCTGTATCACCTCTGTGGTTCCACACCTATATATATATATATATCTACTACTAATATATAACCACACAGGTGATGGTCAACATGCTTGCATCACCTGTGTGGTTACACACCTACATATATATATATATCTACTACTAATATATAACCACACAGGTGATGGGCAACATGCCTGTATCACCTCTGTGGTTCCACACCTATATATATATATATATCTACTACTAATATATAACCACACAGGTGATGGTCAACATGCTTGCATCACCTGTGTGGTTACACACCTACATATATATATATATCTACTACTAATATATAACCACACAGGTGATGGGCAACATGCCTGTATCACCTCTGTGGTTCCACACCTATATATATATATATATCTACTACTAATATATAACCACACAGGTGATGGTCAACATGCTTGCATCACCTGTGTGGTTACACACCTACATATATATATATATCTACTACTAATATATAATCACACAGGTGATGGTCAACATGTTTGCATCACCTGTGTGGTTCCACACCTACATATATATATATATATATTTCTACTACTAATATATAACAACAAAAATTAACAACATTTGATTGACATTTGAAATTCTATCTGTGCTATATATATTGGGACAATAAAAGTAACATATATTATTTAAAAATCACGTAAAAAGTACTATAAATTACAATAATTAACAACTTAAAATATTTAAAAATCATATTAAAATTTAATTGACTCTCTAAATTTTATCTATATCATATAAAATGTGACAAAAAATAATAAATATTAGGCCAATGCTAGCACGAGGCACTTATGTCTAGTATTAGTATATATATATATATATATATATATATCATCATGACACTATAGATTCCCCTTTTATCTTTGCCTATCTTTATTGACCAAATAGTCGTATAAAACAAAAACAAAAAAGGAAGTATAGACTAATAGAGTCTGAACTTGGAAAATGATGTTATTATATAAAACGGACAGGGTGGAGAAAAAAGTATATTGTATATCGAAATTATAAACTCTCTTAATAGATAAAAGAGAAATTGTCAAATCAAAATTTTAGATCTATAATCTTGAGTTAACACCCTTATAAGGAATAATATATATATATATATATATATATATATGATTATCTATATATGCCCTAATATATGGTCACAACGATTTGGTATATATATAGCGATAAGATGTATATATTTTTTCTATGAGTCATGTGGATTCCTTATCGATCTCTATATTTTAAGTATGTCATTAAAAAAAAGGGACTATCGCAGACATATCAATGAAGATTCGAGTTGATACACAATGTTCTTACATTGTTTTTATGTAGATTAGATATCTCTTATATATCTCATAAGCAGTTGATTATTAGTAGTAATCGATATTTAGCGATAGTGTCGAGTAGTTCATGGTCTGCCATAGCTAGGTGGATAGCCATGAGACTAATGTTTCGAAGTTGGGGGTAAGACATGTGAATCAAATATTCATATCTCGTAAAATAAATCAGATCAGTAAAAAAAATAATTAAAATTCAATTAATTCAGATAGCATTTATAATATTTCTAAATTCCAAGTACAAACTAATGGGTTGAGCACTTGCTTTCATAGTTGAAATGATGGGTTCAAATTTCATTAATAGCATTTTTTTTTTATTCCCCATCTCTCTCCGGATTTAATAAAATAAAAGATTAAAAAAATATTTTATTAACATAATTTAATGCTTTGAACTATTTGTAATTGTCTCTTATATATATATATATATATTATTTTATTTTTATATATGGTTAGGAGTTTTGTCTATCACAAATTAAATGTAAGAAGGTTATGGTCAAGTCCAATAGAAAATTTTAAATTGATTTGCACAATTTTGTACTAATAATCACGTAATTTAAATATGACAATAATTCATTACTTCATCCGTCCAAATACTTGTCATATTTCAATTTTCAAAAATTAAGTTAATTATTTTTAAAATTAAAATAAATTAAATTAGTTTAATATTTTAATATTAAATTTAAATATTCAAAAAATACGTGATATTAAATTTAAATAATTATGCTGAATATACACTAGCACTATGCCTGAGTGGTGATTTGTAGGACTGCGTATAGGTCGATTTAATTCGGTTTTATTACTTCGACTTATTGGTTATCGATTTGTAAACATGTCAAATCGTTATAGAACCATTAAGATGTTGGTTTATCGATTTTTGTTTATCGATTATTGATAGTTATCGGTTCGATTATCGGCTATAGCTATAATTTAAGAAAATTGTAATTCACAGCTACAGTTTCCCCAATTTATTCACCTGATTTGTATAATTTGCCTAATTTGTATAAATTTAGAATTTGTATAATACGTCTGATTTGCAGATGTGCGCCTATGACTTGCCGGATGTGCTAAAGTGGTCGGTCTAGAGGTCTAGTTTTTGACGATGAACTTCGATTTAACACTACTAGTGAGAAATACTCACAGCCTTGTTGAGTTCAAGGCCTTTTTTTGTCCATTCAGAGTCGTTTTGATGGATTTTTATAGTTAATATATGAGTTTATATGTTAGGGTTCACCTCTAGTACTTGTCAATGACTTTTTATAGTTAATATATGAGTTTATATGTTGACATAGGTCCACTTCCCCCATCGGATAAACTTGTATATTATGACTGTTTTTAGTCTCTTAATTTGATGACTCGTTTTAACTTTCCAACTAAGTTATTGAATAATAGGTCTTTCACAATTAGATCTACTTATACAACATGATCTTATACAACGTCAATATTTGATTATGAAAGTTTGTTGGGTAGCTGACCCTCTTAGTCCGTTCTTGCCAGATTGAAAGCCGATGTGATCTTTATTATATGTTTTTAAAATTAGATTTCCTCCGCTTAATGGATAACCATTTATCACCAATGGAGAACGTCTTATCATCTTAAATTTAGGTGATTGAATTTACACCAACTTTGAGAGCACACATCTAGACACTTCAACTGACAACTAAACTCATCCCCCACCGTGTCTCGTGACACCCAAGCTGGCATAACACATAAATTTTGAAAGTATCTGAATGATCATGTTGTAAGTTGTTAAATTTCAAATATATGGGTCTGGAGTTGGGACTGCCAAGCTTAAAATTTAACCCAAACATTTAAAATTTGAACGACGTGTGTCGTTCAAGTTTTAACAATATGCCAATTAAGTACTCCTGCCTATAATTACAATCTGTCAAAATGTCTTGCACAGAGAATGGGAATTCACATTGTTATACAGAAAAGCACAATAAATACAGGAGAGTCTCCAGATGACTTAACATATTGCTCCAGGCTTAATAGAGTTTTGAGCAAGTCGAAAACCAGAGGGTACTGGGGAAAAAATTATGCTCATCCTGCTGCTAGGACCATTTAAGAGCCTGGTGAGATGCACATCCAATGATAACACTATCAAGTTGTTCATCAGGCTAATTTACAGGTTATCATACTGAGTTTCTGTGCTCGTCCTTTTGCTAATTGCTACCATTCACAACGTCCATGGAGATGCACATTCAAAGAAGATGACCACTTTGTTCGCAGACTTATCTACAAGTAATCATTGGAAGCTTTTGTGCACATCCTTCCGCTAACAGCAACCATTTGGGATTTCTGATGGAAATGCACATCCAATGACAACCACCACTTTGTTCGGCAGAATCCTCTACAGGTTGTCATTGGTGTCATTCAACCAAGAGGGTCAAATGGCAAAATTACAGAGCTAAGGTACAGCCTTGACTGGGACAGGGCTAACCAGTTCAAGAAGCAGCAGCTGGAGAAAATACACACCAGACCAACCAAGAAAAAGTAGAAACCAAAACTGGAAACCTCGTTATAGGATGTTGGACAGTTTGTGAAACCTTTGTACAACAGCGTGAAGATCGTGCACTTCATACACCTCAATAAGTGACCTAACCGCTCTGAATATTACATCTTTCTTGTGGTTTACAGAAGAGTAATATTCGGCCTCAAACTGGTTAGGTGATTTCTCAAGAGACATGCAGACCAACTTAAACCACTCCTCGAAGAAGGATGATTTCTACAGGAATATAAACAGAGAATTAGACACAGCCTTAAAAGAGATGGTAAATCAAATACAGATTTTAAGGACTAGAAACCTGGGAAGAGAACATATACAGAAACCTCCACATTAGCAACTCATGTATTTTGGTATTACCTTGTTATTAAGATTCTTCATTTATTTTTCTCTTTGTGTTCTCAACCCCGCTCCTGCAATTACATCCTCTCTCCCCCAAAATAATTTGGAAATCTACCGAAAAGATACCAAGACTGTAAGACATCTCTTGTATAGATACTACTGAGGTTGAGTGGAAGATTCCAACGTAAAATTTGAGTACTTAACTCTTTAGTAAACTTATTCATCCTTAACCAGAGGTCTTGGGTTCGAGCTCTGGGTAGGGAGCACTTTTCCCCCAAAAGTGGGAATTCCCGGCACAAATCCAGATTAGTCAGTCCCCAAAACGGGCACAGGGAGGACCCCAAAAAAAAGACTTAAATTCCTTAGTAAAGTAAAATATAACATTTTGTGTATACATATTGAAAGAGGCTGCATGCAACCTAATGCAATATAAATTTATGAATGGTTAAAGGGCCAATACGTACATGTGCATGTTTATCTGCTTGCATAATAAGGATTACTCTCACCAAGCAGTTACCATAGTGCTCACTTTAAAGCGGATGACGTCTAGTGGTTGTTACAGTGTAACTAACATATTTGACCAATAGTGAAGAGCCAAAATAAATCCATAAATGAGAATGCACAATTTTTTTTCTGTCCCCCAGACAAGGAAAATTTACATATTAAGGACCAAACAATTTATTCCATACAATCCTCAATCGTGTCTGAGGTCAGATGCTAAACAAATTCAAAATCGACCTGTTTCTAACATTTTAAGAAAACTCAAGTAGCAAGAAGATTCAATTGACAACCCTTTCACTTGGTTAAGATACGCACACAAAATCCTTCATTATGCACCATTCAAATAGTGGGACGATGAAATATAATTGTTTCAAAGGCCTTAATTTGATATATAGACACTTCTAAGCAATCCTCATATCTATAAGTGAAGACACTTTATCTAATGAAAGCAGGCAAGAAGAGAGCAATAGAAGTGTCGTGTTGCTAGGTCAAGCAGCTTGAATGCTGGACTCTAGATAGCGAAAGTCCAGTAGCCGAAAGCATCACTAGATTACGCTATAACCCAAGTAGCAATAGACACAAAGCTATTTCAACAATTCCCATTTTCGTAGTTCGAAAGAAAAAGAATAACTTACTCGAACGTAAGTCTTCCTAAATTTTCTATTCCAGTCAATGGCCCTTACTAGGTGATACTAGTAATAGTCTAATTTATGATACTGACGAATTTATCTGAATAATACCAAGAAGGGGAATCCAGAAAATTATAATTGCAACTGCTTGATAAAATGGGGGCAACTTCATCGAGAACTGTTAGAATAACATGCTTGTCATTACATCAGAGGTCTCTGAAGACGGTTAGAGGTGGTGGAGTAATAGTATAGCAATTTGGCATATCAAAAGAGACCTATGTTGTCAAACTCTTCAAAATTCTTTTCGCACCCGTGTTGACACGACACAAGTGTGGGTGTGGGAGTGGGATCCACACCGAAATTGGTCAACTTACCTTGGGTACTTTGACTACATTCTGTGACCGAGATGTACAGATTTTTGGGCTCATGAAGTATGAGAATGCTTTTCTATTAAGCTAGATAAGAAAAGGCATTGGTGTTTACAAGAATGAAGTTTTATTAGTTTTAGTTCAATGGTTTAATTAATTGAAAAAATATATTTTGTATGTCATAATATACATTTATTGGCAACCTAAATTTCATGTGCTGAAGAGTCTGACCTCTATATCCACACCCGAGTCCAAGCAACATAGAAAGAAACTCAAAATGTGGCAGAAGTAGTTAGAAATTGGGGATACATGGGGATGGAGAAAGACAACGTAGTAATGGAGGAGCATCATTGGGCAATTCCAAGTGAACACACAAAAGAGCAAACATGTTAGGAACCTTGGGAAAGCATAATTACAGCTCTTGATGTTGGTGCAGAGAATTTGACTTCTAAAATCTTTATACTGCTTTAAAATG
Organism: Solanum etuberosum; assembly: GCA_029582245.1. Taxonomy (NCBI): domain Eukaryota; kingdom Viridiplantae; phylum Streptophyta; class Magnoliopsida; order Solanales; family Solanaceae; genus Solanum; species Solanum etuberosum. The sequence goes on from JAJONR010010437.1 coordinate 6,273, forward strand.
TTGATGCATGTATAAAGAAACAACAGATGCACAGAAAGAAGCAAAGTGGTACACTATCGCCACAAAAATTGTCTGTCACAAAATCTATTTAAAATACAAAGTCATTTTTTAAAAAAATTTATAAGGAGGTTTTAAAAAAGAAGAATTGAATATTCTCAAGCACTGAATAAATACTAAAAGCCTTACCTTCATTAGGAACTCATGGACATGGCGCTCATCTGTTTTTGAAGTGAGGCCAAGCAAATGCAACATAGTTGAGGTCAGCTGCAGAAGAAAAATTCAGTAAAAAGCTGTTGCTGAAAAATAAATGAAGAGGGAGTGATCAAATTTGATCAAGAGGATCGAATTTGTCAAAACATTGAACTCATGCCATGGGATTGTTATCCACCGAATACAGAGTGAGATACTTTTACCAGCACCTATAATCAATAATTATGCCATATATATCAAGTTTAAGTTTAAGAAGAAACTTATTCAGCTCATGGATTTTAATAAATTAACCCTTTAACTGGCAGCTTCAACATATGCTTCAAACAGATTCCAAGTCAAGAAACTACACCCCCAGGCTACTACTCGACAATTTCATATAGCAACGTTGATAAAGGATATATATGAAAGTAGTCGAGACAAGAAAGGGTACACAACTTTTTCAGTTTTCAGTAAGAACACGTACAAAACTTGATCTGTTTTATATGAAAAGATAACAAATGTTCAGACATTCAAAGCATACACAGATATTTGTTATCTCCTTATTGGCTATACTTCTATTTCTTGCATGTCAAAGTATAATGGTTTAGGAGCTCAACCTGCTTTTCAAGCGCCAACCTATATTTCAAATTTGATGGTGACGATATCTCATCAGAACTGAGACTCTCGACAACATGCTGCACACCTTGAAGGACACTAAAGAATGATCTGCCATAATCTGCACCGGACAGGCCCAACACCATGAAGTCAAAAAGAGAATAAGCTTGAAGAAATACAAACAAACATGACCTAAAGTTAACTTCAACAGAAAGGAGCCTCTCATTTGCACGGATAACTGCATAAAGTATGTTATATTATCACAAACTTCTATTTTAATAATTTACTGCATTTACCCTTAGCATGACTAGTCCTATAAGAAGTTTGTTTTGGCTCTGCCCTATAACAAAGGTTGATCCTACTTGTTAAGTAGCTTTTTTCAGTACCAGTAAGCAACTACTTCTACAATGCCTCAATCCCAAAGACCCAAACTAGTCAAGAGGAATGCAAACATGTTCTAAAGGAACAGGAAAATAAACCTCTCTGTAAGCCAACTGTGAGATGAGATATGAAAACAAAAGGTTAAAAACAATTCACCATTTAAGGTTGCTGGAACAGCCAAAGCTGCAGCTGCTTGTATCCTAATCTTAAAATTGGAGGAATCACGGAGGAGCAGCAAAAGAATGCTAAAAACTGATGACGCCCTGCAATATTAACTTGATAGTCAATATGTACAAACATATAGAGATAGATTGAGGCATATATGTACAAATAGGGAATACCGGAAAAAAGAATTTCAAACCCATCAAAATCAATACAAAATGGAGTAGAAAAGAAGAATTATGCACCACTCAAGAAACTGAATTCAGTTGGTGGAATGTGAAAAAAAAAAGAATTACGCATCAGCATCACGGAACAATCCAGCTATTCTCATTTACATAATGCATCCTAAGACTTTGTCAATAACTGAAAGTAGGGGTGTCAAATGGGCGGGTTGGGTTGAAATTGGAGATATTAAAATGGGTTGAAATAAAAATCGGGTTGAGTCATGCCCCGGCCCCGCCCAAGTTTACTTTGGGCTCAAATGGGCTAAAAATCGGGTTGGGTCATGACCCGCCAATTTGACCCGCTTAAACTCAATAATTTTAACATATTGTTATTTAACTTTTATAACCTCAATATGAATTTCAACTCAAGAAAATTTAAAAAAAAAATGTTACAAATTGATAGATAAATCTTAAAAGATATAAAATAGATAATAATTCATACCTTCATTATAGGAACATACATTACACCAATGCAAATAAAAAGTCTTAAAACGGGTTGAAATTGAAGATTAAATTGGCCTCAATTGAGGATTCTCTTAAAATGGGTTAAGGCTCGAATGAGTTGAGATTGAACTCAATTCAAATTATCTTGAGCCCAATCATTAAAATTCTAGGTGGGTTACCTATATTTGGGCTCATTTTTGACACCCCTAACACAAAGTGTCACTAGCCTTCCGAATGCCTTCCTATTTTCTTTTTAAAATTGAATGCATATGTTAGTAAGATGACAACTCCTATAACCTATCTGCTTCAGACCATCATATCTTAAAATAAGTTTTTAAGTTACTATCAATTAGCACAGAGAAGGCAACAAAGATAACAACAAGGCAGGTAATGTAATTCTATTTAGGGGTGTCAAATGGATGGGTTGAGTTGGAATTTGGAGGGCTAAAATGGACTAAAAACTGGATTGGGTCATGACCCACCCAATTTGAGTTTTATTTGAACAATAATCAAGATTCATAAAGCAATCAATATAATGGGTATTTTTTGCGTAGTCAATTTCCTTGTATCATCTTATTTCACTTTACACTATGTATTTGATCAACTATTTGACCTATTTTTAAGAAAATATCAAATCAACTAAAAGATTCTATTATGATAAAAAATAATTGAGTACTGTAGTATTAATAAGAAATTAAAAATTATCATATATCCATGGCGGAGCTATGTATCGCAAGGGGGTTCATCTAAAGCCTCTTCTTCGAAAAATTACATTGTCAAATTATTTTTTACGTCTATATAGTCGGTATCAAATCCTTTTGGCTTTTTGTATGTTCACTTTGTTTATATTTCGAAGAAGGGGTTTATCTGAACCCCCTTCTTCAAAAAATTACATTGTCAGATTATTTTTTTCGTCAAAATTGTGTATATAGTAGGTATCAAATCCTTTTGGCTTCTTCATATGTTTACTTCTTTATATTTTGAATCCCTTTAGTGAAAATTGTGGATCCGCCTATGCATATATCTTCTAATTTTACATTGTCAAAATTCTTAATAAAAGGTTTCCCGTTTTCATTTGTTTGTGATCTTCAAGTTCTTGATTGTTCATTTGGTTCCTAAAATAAACAAGGGTGTCTATATTTTCTGCTTCAATAGAAATCTCAGATTTTTAAAGGGTTATTAGAATTTTGTGGGTTAAGATTTGTATCAATTTCTTGTTTATTCTAAATGTGAATTGGATATCAATCTCTTAATTCATGTTAAAGTAATATTTATTTGCATAGAAATGACATCATAGTTGTATAAATAGAGTAACTTTTTTTTTCAGCTCATCGCATAGGGATTGCCTAGTGTGGTTTACCTCTCCTGCGTGGTTTGCGAGCTATTGCACTGGAGTAGGGTTTACCCTATACCCGAAGTATAGCGGTTGCGGGTTCCCTTGTCATAAAAAAAATAGAGTAACTTTTTATAGTAAAAAATGTTAAATGATAGTCAAAAACCTGTTTAGGCAGAGGGAGTACTTACTTTTTCTTTTCTTTTTTCCTGCAAGTATGGCTCAAGTACAAAGAATATTTACAGTGCAACAAAAAATAGGAAGTGTGTTATGCTGCAAATGTGTATTATGTAGGTTACAAAGCAAGTTGAATTACACAAAAAAAGTGGGCAAAGTTGGAGGTTGTTTTAAAATGGGTTCTAATTAAACGGGTTAGAATTTAGCCCATTATTATATAATCTTGGGGATTGCTGTAAATCAGGACACACCTATTATCAGCTGGACTACTAGAGGATCACTTTAGGTCAATATATAGGTTAATACAGGTTTTACACTGGATTTTCATTTTGCTCCCAAAAACATTACTGTTCATTTAATGTATTCATGTTTTAGGGAGTTGAGGGTATCACGTCTCTCATTAGGCATTCTTTTCTGATCCTCAGACGTGCCCCTGCACCTGCATCCTCTTGGTACTTTTCTTAGATACTTTTTAAATGGTACTTCAATTTGTTAATGTCCGCTTATGTGATCAAACCCATATAAACAACCACGTTCTCTTATGCAACTTGTATATATTATTTTCATGTATACTATCATCAACTTATACCACTGAAAACCCTATCGGAGCCCTTGGATGAGATTCATTAAGCAAACCAAGAGATGAGATAATCAACTTGGTCCTCATCTTCATCCTCTTTGGCTCCTCAAGTTGGATAAACCCAGGTAACTCCCAGAATTTGAAACAATTTACCTAGCAATGCTTCTGTTAAGTTGACATGGATCTATGAGGACGAGGATGTCAAATACTGAATCATGTAACAAAGTCATCCAACATCTCCAGGCACAAATACATGGGCATCCAACATCAATAGAAAACAAAGACATGCTAAATAGAGGATTGGAACAAGGTTAGCAAGTACTTACCAGACCATGTTTTCCAGCTTCAATGTTGGATTGGAAAACAAGTTGCTTAGTGAATAGCAAACATTCCACTGTACCTGATAGCAAGGCCGACCTTTTAAGTATGCAGTTAAGGTGTGCTTTTGGAGGACACGTGTAAAATTTAAGGTTTGATATCTACTATTCCTTTTTTCCCTGATCACAGTATTATGAGGAAGAAAATACCTTAACGTTTCCAGTTGTAACACAAGAAATAAATGCTTGCACCATCTTCTCAAGCCATTTAGAACTTTCCAAGTAAGCGTTACATGAACTTCGACTTTCTCCCAGATCCTCGCTAATGGACAAACCTTTTGTGGGCTTTCCCCCAGAAGATACGACCATTGAATCTGCTTGCCTGTCATAAGCAAATGATTGACTTGAAAACCTAACAACTCTTGAAAGGTTACCCAATGCTCTCACAGCATTTGCTTTGACCTGATATCAAAAACAGGAGAAGTAAATTATAGAATACAATCGCTAACATGACAGGAAAATGTCAAAAAAAGAACTGAAAGTAGCCAATATAGCTAACAGCATAGCTTACTTTGTCATTATCGTTCGTAAGTTGTAAAGCACAGTCAATCAGCAAGGAAATAGACTGTGAGCTCACTGTTGAATCATTCATATAGAAGAACAATAAGACATCTGAAAGTATTGTTACACAACAAACAGATCTAAAATCATTCAGAAATTCACAGGACCTGAAGAGAATTTCTCAAATCCATGTACATCAACATGGTGGCGAAGTGCATCACATATATTAGCTAAAGCCCACGAGGCTGTTATGCGAACCTGAAAGTTATCACATTAAGCTTCCATGTACCTTTTTGCTAGGCTAATAAGTTGGGAAAGATATACAAAAACAGGAGTATTGAAACCAACCGACACTGAGGAATCATGACTGTTGTCCACAGCAGGAGAAATGAACTTGTCGAAAATCTCTGCACTGCCATATTGGAACATATATTTACCAACTAACAACGAACTGGCTAAAAGAGCCAGGCGAGACAAATATAATTAGGTAAATTAAAAATATTCTCTCTAACAGTTTAAGCTTTTAAGTTTTTAGATGAGGTTTTCACACAATTCAACATGGTATCCGCTTAAGAAAAAAATATTTTCACATGTTTGCCCATGAAAAAGAATCAGGCTCACATAAGGGAGCATGTTGAAATAAATTATGATAAGTAAACTAAAAGTGTGTTCTCTCTAACATTTCAAGCTTTAGCTTTTAAATGAATTAATCATAGAATTCAACAGAGTCCAAACAATGCCTCCAAAGAGAAATTAAGGCTAAATGAATTTAAATTACCTTTGGAAAATGTGTGGAAAACAAGCAATTACACCAATAGCACGACAAGCAGATGATCTAACATTCGGAACCTCATCACTTTTTGCAGTTTTAACCTGAGAAGATTTCACAAGTACAACTTAAATCACTGTTATCATTCTCTATACTTGAGAGAAGGATAAAGCACCAATGCACTAATCAGTTATGTAGCAAAAACTTACACAAGAGCTCATGATGAAGTCTTGTTTATCCTTTGGTAGAGAAAAGAAAACTGTGGAAGTAATTCCAGCAAAACAAGTAACTGATGCAGCCCTCACCTAAAGGAGCAACGCAAAGTAATGGAATAAATGAGTCACAGCAGCAGTAGCCTGGCAATTTCTATGAGAGAAACCAATACAAGATCTTTCTCATGAAGTGATATTGATGATTAGCATGCATGCTCTAAAATATTCTGGGAGAATAAACATTGCTGAATTGTGTGATCTCATTAAAGCTTGTATTGTTAGAGAGGAAACACCATTATGTATTCAATTATATCCCAACCACGCCGTCACGTATGAGCAGAATCTTTTACATAGCCAAGCATGTGACAATATTTTGTTGATTATTTACTCCGAGAAACTAAGCTAGAATTCCTGCTTGCTCTGTCAACAAACTAAAGCTTGTGAAGCGCCTCAAGTAAAACCTTAAGCATTTAAGAGAGTAGACACCTAAACATTTATTTATTATAGATTTGCAGTATGCATCCTCATATGCGAGCTGATATATTTCTTGAGCCAAGTACTTGAAATATTTCGTATATGTATTACATTGATGCTAAAAATCAAGACCACTTTCTAATCTAATACTAATTTGCTTTGTTTGGACTGTTTCATCTAAAGTTTAAACTGTAAAAGGGGCCATCTTTATTTATTCCACTATGTCTTAACATGCCCTCTCACAGGTGTGCATTCAAACTATTTAAAGAACTCGATATTACATCTTATTCTTTTTATGTTGGCGTACCATTTCTTTCTAAAGGATAACCTTTTCTGTAATGAATATTTTTCTACATATCATTCCCCTTTTAGGATATTTTCTGGATTTACCCATAGATTATCTGAATATTTGAAAGGGAAAATTATAAGAAATGGTCATTTGGCTACCTCCGTTACCAAAATTTTGGCCAAATTTTAAAAAATTACTAAAATTGGCCAAAACTTCTTCTTCTTCCTTTCCAGTTCGCCATTAATAGCTTCTAATCTTCTTCCTTCACATTTCGCCATTAATGGCTTCTTTTCCTTCTTCCTTCGTCCTCCTCCTCCTCCTCCTTCTCTTTCTTCATCGTCTTCTTTTTTTTCTACATCTTCTTCTTCGTTGTTTTTTATTTTTCAAAATTTGACGTACCACAAACGTGAACCGTTTCGAGCAAATTATATATCAAAAGACTAGAAACATCGAGATTGAATAGTCAATGTATGGTTCATGTATAGTTAAGCTGTATTTAGTTTTTTGAGTGTATCATAATGTATAGTCGGTGTATAGCTCATGTATAGGTACCCTATATTGTATGGTTAGTGTATACTTTCTATGACTTTTGGCTAGCTATAATGTATAGTTAGTGTATACTACCAATGACTTTTGGACTATTTTTGATGTAAATAAAACATGGTTATATTTGTTGTAAACTAATTACTTTATTGTAGATATTTGATATTATCCCAAAAAATCTGGTTCAAACTTCTCATCTAACCTGATCATGCCTAAAGAGTCTCTTGTTCTTAGCATATCACCAGCAGTAGGACTTCCTGGATTGATAAATGTGGGTTTGATAACTCTAGGTTATTCTATAAGCACTTGAGTAGGCAGTACACGTACTTCAGAGGCTATTTTTGCAGAAATCACAATTTAAATAAACCTTTTAAATGTGCAATTTATTTTCTTCTTTTCTATACTTCACTAACTTCTTATTATATGGTACAATTAATAAAATCTATAGAACATTGAAAAGGCATCTATAAACTAACCATTGGAGAAGAATGCCGAAGTATAAGAGGCAAATGCCGAACTATTGCTTCCAACCACTGCTCACTTCCTGACAGCTTTTCAGCTCCATCACTATTTACACAATCATGTGGCCCATAAGATGGAGCCGATGAGATTGTTTTTGATTTGACATAGTCAGATGTAAAGGGGCTATCAAGTGATATATCACTCGAAAGATCTTCAGTTCCCTTAAATCCAGAGATTGCACGAAGACATTCATCCAACACCTGCAGAACATTCATGTCACAGTAACATCCAATGAACATGTGACAAATACCAAATTAAGAAATCGACCCCTTCTAAACGATCACAAAATCTTTCTTGTTTTTGGTAGAACTTGTAGCTGCTAACACTAAACAAAATACAACAAAAAGACAAGTTTCAACTAACAAATCTATGAAACAATGATCAAAATTACACAAGCACTTAGATTCTAATTGACTGCATGCCATTTTATCAATTCAAATGCTAATGGTTTCACAAAACTTCATGCAAATTGATTCCTTCTCTGACTATCCTACCTACCCAGCTATGCTTTTTCACCTTTTGCCCTTCACTCCTGGAAACGTATAGTAGTACATAATTTGCTGGCAAGCAGAATGGGAAGAGAATGATCATCATATTCTTGTAACAGAATCGGAAAAGCAGGAGGAAGAAACATATGTCAGACTATGTTGAAACCTAAATTTGACAAACAGCAACCAAAGGAAAATATTATAAAGGAGTAGACCATGAAATTTCCCGAAAGAAATCCAAGAGCATGTGCGACCTAGAATTTAAGATATGGCTATATGCAACTAACAAACATCATGTTAACAAGAAAAGACAATTGGACCCTAGCAAATAGGATTGCTGGAGCATATTAAGCAGTTTTTTTCCATTGATCATCCTAACTGTCAAGGGAAAGGTATAAGAGCACCTGAATCGGGAGGGGCCCAACAAGAGATCTTCACAGTAGATCTCTATCGAGCTTCACCGAAAAGAACTACCCGGACTGTTTTCTAGTTCTAGGTTTGAAGTGTAGAAAACCCCTGTCAAACAAAGTTTTTTGTATCGAGTGCATGGTGGGCCATATTAACAACTGAAAATCTAAAAACGGTAACTTACACGGGTTTTGGTGCTTCATGTTCAAAGAAGGTGAATATGTCATCACCTTCTATTACATTGCAGACCCCATCAACCAATGTGTGACTTAACATTGATAAAGTTAGCAACTTCTTGTATTGCTGGAAAGTTTGAAGAGTTTGGAGAGAACAGAAACAAGCACAACTGGTATTACCGGAAGTAATTTGAAATTTTGGAGAGCAGAAAATGGATAATAAGAGCACTTGAAGGATATGAAATTCTTTTCTTCGAGATTCAGAGGTTGCTTCTTTCCCCTACATAAATTTTTGGAACACCCATCATATCCCTATTTGCATAGATAATTGGTTGAACTCTCAGCTCGGAACTACTTATTAAAAAAATGCTCAGATAGGACCTTCTTTGCCGTCTTGCTTAGGCATATACTCCTTGAATCTGGGATTCATCCTTTTCTTTTGTCACAACAAAACACCTTACTAATCATCAAAGAGAAGTAAAAAAAACCTAGAATAAAGCAATCAAGTATATTAAAAAGCCACCAATGGCTTATCAAGCAAATATACTTCCTATTTTTCCCTAAACTGTACAAATATAAATATTGCTTTTAAAATAAAAAATCAAAAGTGAATATTACCTAATGATTGCATTGCGCAATGAAGTGATAACCCATAAAGAAGACGTATCATTTGTGACTCTAGCCCAAAGGTTATTTGAATCACAATAATTTCAAGAAAACAAAGGATTGGGATAAGTTACATAAATTCCTGTGGTCTTTTGAGATTTCGTTTTCATCCTATTGCAGAAAACAATTGCTTCAAAAGGATTTAATTGCCAATTGACAGCAGGATGCCACTTAACATCCCCCACCATTCCCACCCCCACCCAAAAAAAAAAAACAAGAAGAGAAAAAGAGCTTCACATTCAAAGAAAATAAACCCCGCCAGTGCTTTCAGACCCCTACTGTAACGCACGCAAGATAGAAGAAGCACAAAACGAGGGGAAAGAAAACCAAAACATAAGCAGGCATCTCACCTTGATTGAAGCGGTTATGAATTTGTCTCCAATTGGCTCATTTGAGTTTCCAACATTATCCCTCCAAGACCTTGTCTCAGAAGAGGAGGTCAAGACTCCATGAACTAAAAGGGAAATCTTTTCCCAACACAGGATCATCACGCTAGGATAGTTGTGCGCCACAGCTCTGACGGCCTAGGAGAAGTACGAAATAGAAACATGTCAATGGCTCAATGCAATCAACTAAAGTTTTCGATGGTGTTCAAATTTAGACAAAATCCTCAGTAAAGAACGTTGTTTTCATTTCAATGCCAAAAGAACAAAAGGTAACCAAAACAAAACCACAAAACAGGCTAGTTGCAACCAAGAAATGACAAATGAATACCCTTATTTTGCTTTCATAAAAGGTATTTTGCTTTGGTATTGTTTTTTTTTTTCCTTTTTACAAGGCATATATTATTTAGATGTACAAGAATGGCATCTTTCGCTAACTGCTAGGCCTCACTTGTTCAGCATCTTCAAAACAGTGGTTCCCTCAGCTACTCCTAGATCAATTGATTTTCATTATTTTTTTTGAAACTGGTAACTTTGGATTGATTTTCATGTTCTCACTGAGCATCAAGTAAGGTGAAACTGAAAGATACTGTGGAAGAATCCTCATTGGTTAGGTTGTGATTGCATAGAGAAGATGGAAAAAAATATTTCATAAGAAAGACCAATAGATAACCAAAGGCAACATTCACAGATTGGACCCCAAGAGCTCTCAAACTGGATGCCAAACATCAGCCTGCAAGTCATTACAAAGGAGGACACAGATTCTGGAGCAATTGACAGAAGTTTGTACAGAGTACACATGTTTTATGCATGAGGCGAATGTAAGCAGCTGTAATAGTAGCCTATCAAAAAGTAGGTGTAACAGAAACATGTTCTGTTAATGCGATTGGACGGAAAAAAGAGTAGCCTATAATGGAAGGTCCAAAAGCAAAGTTTAAATAATTTTAGCTTCTAAATTTCTTTTACAAAAGTGTGCCAAAAGAAAACTGCGCTTACATGAAAGAAGCATGACATGCCTTGGGGGATATCCTTTCTTCTGTGTTCTGGGTTGTATTTATTAAGTAAATATAGAGGGGACAATAAATTAACAAAAAGAAAGGACACAGAATTTGTAGAATTTCATATACGACAAGATAACCTAAATCATCTGTGAACCATTCTCGACATTGACACATTTATGTTTAAGTTCAACCATGAAAAACCTATTTCCTTTCTTTTCCTGCTTCTCCATCTTTTTCAAAGACTATTGAATTCCTTATAGCTTGACTGATTGATTACCTGAAGTGCCTCAAAGCCTACTGATGGGCTTACTCCTGGTTCACAATACCGAAACAACGTAGACAAAATGCCCGACTTCGATTTAGTACTGATGAAACCTGAATGGACAAATACAGAGGCATACTATCAATAGTTGAATTGATAACCAGCCAGTTCACTGAAATTTAAAAAGAACAGGATTTCCTGAGCAATATCCTATGCCAGCATACACATTTTAGCCAGGTAGAGGTTTTTCCAACGAATAAGTTAAGTAACCACTTGCACTATCTAACTTAAAACAGAATCTCCAAAATTTTAACAAATTAGATAGCCTACAATGTAAGGCTCTTGATCAGTTAATAGGCTGTAATAAAACAACTACAGTAGTTACCACCTGAACATTCAGATTGTTTTACTGATTATTTAACCAAGGGAACAATCAGATTACCTGCCGATACTTCTGCCACAAGCATATCTTTGACTTCAATTGAAAGCGGTGAGACTGACAAGGCTGCACTTAAGCAGTTGATTGTGGTTGCCTGCAGACAAAACCAAGCATTTGAATAAAGCAGCTACATAGACATAGTTGTTTATTATTCTGTAATATATTGGTACCAAGTTACTCTAGACTATGAATCAACAAGAGGCTCAAATAACTCCATGAAGCTGTCTGTCTCAACCTTAAACTGGATTCAGATAATGCATTTAAACAGCACCAGAGGGTTATATATCAACAGAATATGTCCAACTGAGCTTTTACTAAAGCATACTGCAAAAATTTGAGAAAAGGAAGAATCTGGGGATGTATCCAAATGAAAAGTAAAGCACACAATGGCTATAAAAAGTTTACTACCACTATAATGAAATTTGTTTTCAAAGTGCTTCACCATTTTCTTCAATTGGGTTAACGGGAACTTAATTATCCAAGGAAGGGGGCTATAAATACCTAGGTTCTCAAACTCTGTTAGTCTTTGAAGTAAGTCTGAGAAGGTAATAGTAGAACTTAGATAAGATACACTATATGTTCATGGGTAAAATGTGCATGAGTGAATGCAAGCTAATAGTATTACACAATCTACAAGAGTGTAAACCAATAAGTGCAATGGACAACTAAGGTGCCAAGGCTCAAATATTAATTGTCAAGTGCCAATAAATCACGAAGGTTACAATAACCCCTACACAACCTTAGGATTGAGGATATTGCAAATCAGAAGAATCCAGTTGAGTAATTCTATCTGAAGGTGAATTTGAATAACAAAATCGGGAAGGTACATTTTGAAATCACTTGTGTGCGTTAATGGGCATCAAACAAAGTTAAACAACCAGGACTTTAAAAGATTATAAAATTAAACATGACAATCGGGAACACAATTTAAAAAAATAAAAAAAGTAAATAAGTAGTAATAAAGAAGTACCCAGAAAAAATTAAAGGGAAAAAAAGGAGAAGAAGCACATAAATACAACTTTGCAAATAGAACTATACGATGCAACAGGTTTGAAATGACTAGAATAAATTGCTCAAGATCCAAATATTGAACCAAACAACTCCTAGTTGTTCCTTGGATATCATACTAGGGAAAGCCTAGCTGAATCTAATTTTTTCCTCATCAGTGCCTGTAAGTTGACACCCCCGTAAATGATTTTAAGCATTCCTGGATAAGCAGGTCCTAAAAAATCTACAGCTCACAACTCATTAGCACTAACCAATAGGATATTCTGGTCACTTCTGGACAAAAAGCCTTCCTCAATCCTAACTTGAATAGAAGAGAGAACTGTTGGCAACAATTCACGAGGCATTCTAGAATACCTGCAAAAGGATCACAGAGACAAATTCAAGTTTACACATATTAGAATTTCCTTGATTGTTAAGACACATACAGATTCATGACGATCTCTTCATAGAGAATATGTTTTATATCAACCCAAAAGATAAAATGGAAAAGAAAAAAAAAAGCTAACCACTTGAATTTCCTACACTTCAATTGTTCACAATCGCACATTGAATAAAGAATAGTACCATAAATGTAGTCCTGAACCACTTTTAAACTCCATAAATTTTACCCAACTCTGTCTGTTAGATTTGACGAGAACTATATGAAAGAAAGGAATTACCGGAAATTCACATTTAGAGGTCCGATTTTTGTAGTTTCTACTATTTTTTAACTTTACTTCTAGAAGGTGCAACTTTTTGAGGTCTAATTTTTGTTATTTGTTTTAATATCTTTTTACTGTCTAGTGTAATTTTTTGTGTTGCATATTTTAGGATTGATGGGATTTTCTAGTTTATATTTAAATTAAATCTTTTTTTCCATTGTTCTCGTCAAATCTAACAGACAGAGTTCGGTGTAAATATTTTACAGAGCCTAAAAATGTTAACTTTTGACAAATTTAAAGGACCAATACTGTTAAGTGCATACTTAAGAGAGTATTTTGAACCTACCCTCAAACACAAGGGACCATTTTTGTCATTTTCTCAATAAAATATTGTTGCATATAGTACTTATAAAAAATTACCGATCTCCTTATATGAAATTTGCTATTTCAAATCACCCTTTAACTAAAGACATAAATACCATAGAAGGACCCCATGCATATACATAGGGAACCAGTCCCTCTCGGTTGAGGAGTGGCGGTTTGATACTCCAATTTTGGTGAGGGAAAACAAGATACTTTCACCAACTTTTCCCTTCTCCAAATTTTCTTCGCCCATCTCTTTTCTAATTCTTCCATCACCCATCTGGTAAGCGTAGTGCACTTTTTCCAACCCCCAACCCCTCCTCACAAGAAACACCACCTTCTCCCCAACTCTATTGCCATCCCCAACTCCACCCTCCTACTAGCTTCTTCTATTTCTTATATCCCTACTTGTGCCCACACATACACCCTCTCTCTCCAACCCCCAACCCCTCCTCACAAGAAACACCGCCTTCTCCCCAACTCTATTGCCATCCCCAACTCCACCCTCCTACTAGCTTCTTCTATTTCTTATATCCCTACTTGTGCCCACACATACACCCTCCAGTTTTGTCTCAGCACCAAATCTTCTTACGCACTCCTCTCTCAAACCTCCAGCAACAGAAATACACATTGTTAATGCATATGTTTTTTACTCTATAAATCTGTAGCTTCTTCCCATCAAAGCATGCCTTGTTTCTTTCTAGCCATAAGGTCCACATTGTGCAATTGAGAATTGTTCTCCATATTGGCTTTGAGCTCTTTTTAACTTTCTGTGATTGCCACACTTCCAAAGGGCTACTAATTTTCTCTGGTAACTCCAAGGATATATCCATTATGCTAAAGAAAGTTCCCAACATTGTCTTGAGCATCTGCAATGCAAGAAAAGATGTTCAACTATTTCTTGCAGAAATAGCATCTACTACACAAGGAAAAACATCTCCTCTGTAACTTGTGCTGTGTTTGGCAAGCATCCCTAGCTGCTAACCAACCAAAAAAAGTTGCTTTCATAGGTGCTTTGGCTTTCTAAATCATCTTCCAGAGTCAGTTAGGATAGAATTCTCCGGATCCATCAGCTTACACTTTTTGTAGCTATCCCTTTTCTTCTTTCTCTACAATATGCAAGTTCTTAGCTTTGATTATTCTCCAAAAAGAGAAAAATATTTCTTAACTGCTATTGGTCCTTTTCACTAATCACTTCATCCAGATGCTGCTCCAAAAGAGCTAATTGTTTCATCCAGATAGGGAACTATCAAACTTTGAGGCATGGAGTAGGTTGATTTTGATGTTTGGACTCCTTCACCTCCTGCACATTGAAGTGATAAACCAAAAGTTGCTCCTAATTTATTTCACAGATCATTTGCTTGAATGACATGGTCACCTCTCCCACATCACCTTTCTTTCTCTCCTAAAATATTCTCGACCAATAGCATCTGTCAGTAATTGCTATGTTCATAGCAGCTAGCACACGCCTGCTCTCTTATTCATCTTCCCCTCATCCTCTTTTCATCTCTTCAATATTACCTTCAACTTCTATCGATGTTCATAATTGAAGCTATAGCCAAATGGAAGATCCTGAAGAGAAGATGAGTGGGAATGTGGGACAATCGAAGGTCCAGTAATTAGTTTATTGCTCGATACCTGAGGTAGTTCAAGGATGATGTCTACTTGTTGATCTGTCTTATAAACATTCCACTTACCTATAACCTTACAGTTCTTGTTGTTCAAAAATAGAAGTACTAGAGAAACATTTACCTAAATAAAAGCACTAGAAATTGCAAGCCTGCATGTCAAATCAACTTGGCACCAAAAGTATGACCTTTTGAGCTTTCATCTTTTATAACACTTGTCATCATCATACTCTATCAAGTCGAGAGGACATAGAGAGGATCTGTTTTATCAGTATTAATATCTTCCAAAAAGTGTAGTGAAGATAAGAGCTAATAAAACTGAATGCTAAGACAGAAGAAAAGTAAAGACCATGTTTACATTAGTAGAGACTCTTACGGTGTAGATGATATCAAAAGCATCAAAATTTTGAACAAGGACGCTAGCAATCCACTGTGTGTTTCACGTTTGATTAAGTATAAAGTCCCTACCATCAGACATTGAAGACAAAATCAGTTAAATTCAATTAAAAAGGGATTTCAAGAAGCATCTTGAAAAGCAGAGATAAAAACAAAGACCTCCCATGAAATCTCCTTAGTAACATGAAATTTGGATGATAGTCCACTTATTTGATTTAACGTTCTGCGCACCCTAAAAGGATCCCTACCCCTTTGGTTTTAAATACTATTCTTGAAGTGTGGTGATCACCCTCCTTTTAAAGCTTAAACGGTTAGAAAGAAAACACTTATATTTACTTAATTATATCTGCAACAAGCCTCCTAGTGTACAGTCTAATTCTTTTAATGGGTCAAGTATGTGAAAAAAATTAAAAGTGAAGGGTGTTCGCGAAACTTGCACTGAGGACCTCAACATATTTATATACCATATGGAAGTGTGTGAATTCCTATTCTAATATCTTAAGCTTTTAGAGAGGGCACACTCTTTGTTTAGTAATATATATCTTCAACCTCCCTTATTTTGAATTTCATGTAACCAAACTTATTTTTCTTACATAAATTGACCGCTTCCTTTTTGGATGACAATAATTGAGAAACTCATAGGACAAAAAAATTGTAGAACTTCACTGTATGTTTAAAAAACTTCTTTTGTTGTATATAGTAGTCAATGAAGTAGGACAAACCTCAAATCCCAGCAAAGACAAAATGTTAGGCGAGCTTTTCTCATCTATCAAAGTCTTGGTGGACAAAGTTACCACATACATGGGTTTGTGGGAGATAAGAGGTACCACTTTTACCAAAAAATTATAGAGAAAATTTGTAAGCATTTTTTGGTTACACACACACACACACACATATATAGGTCTAAAAGCTTAACCTTTTAGAAAGAGAACACCTTATATTAATTAATTAGTCTATATTTCAACAATTTACGTATGTTTGTGTGTGTTTACCTATACGCATGTGTGTGCACTTTTAGGTTATATAACGGCAGACAATTGAGGTATTGGATTTTCTTATTTCTTTTTTTAAAAAAATGAAAAAGAAAAAGAATAAGAAAACTTAATATCTCAATTGGCTAGAGATGTTTTTTGTGTATTTTTTTAGAACAATTTCCTAGAAATGGTTTTGATTGCTTGTGCTTTCGTGATGATTCCTGCTTGTTTAAGTGAAACCCTTAATTAGTCTATATTTGCTTTAGTGGCTCTAGTGACCGATGGTAGACTAGGGTCATGTTCTCGGTCGGGGACATGGACAAGGGTAAGGGTGATAAGTGGGTTAAGGGAGCTTCTAGGATGAGATCAGGTTCCTTCTCAAAAAAAATAAAAAAATTCCTTCTCAAAAGGATGAGATCGGGTTCTTGGAACATAGGGACTTTAACAAGAAAGTTAATAAAACTAGTGAAGATTCTCAAGAAGAAGATAATTACTATAGTTTGTGTCCAGGAGATTAGACCAAACGGGTAAGGGAACTAAGAGTGGCCTATAGAGTGGTCGTTAGACCGACTTTTGTTGTATGGGGCGGAGTGTTGGATGGTCAAAAACTCTCATGTTGAGAAGGTGCATGTTATGTTGCGGAGAAGAGGATGTTGAGGTGGATATGTGATCATACTAAGAGCAAATAAGATTAAAAATGAGATTAGAAATGAGTGGTCATACTAATAGCAAATAAGATTAGAAATGAGGATATTAGTAATAGATGGGAGTGGTCTCTAAGGTGGACAAGATGAGAGAAGCGAGACTAAGATGATTTGGACATGTGAAAAGGAGATGCGCAGACGCATTAGTGAAAAGGTTCGAGAGGTTGGTTACACAGGGTACAAAGAAAGGCAAAGGTAGGTCAAAGAAGTATTGGGGAGAGGTAGTAAGACAAGATATGGCCTAGCTTCAGGTTACCGAGGACATGACCTTAGATCGGAGGGCATAGAGGACACGTTTTAGGGTAGAAGGTTAGTATGTAGTGTAGTGTTGTTTTGCTGAGGGTGGTTGGCATTTGTCTTTGTCATTGTACTAGTTGTATTATTGTAGTTCTTGTTTTTGGATATTTCTCAGTGTTTATTATTGTTTACAATAATCTATCCTAGTATGTTGCTTAGTGTATTTCAATTATTGCACGATTTGTTGCTACTTGTTATATTTCTTCATTGTCTCCTTCTCTATACCTGGATTAGCTGCACTTGAGTCAAGGGTCTTTCGAAAACAACTTCTCTACCTCCATGAGGTAGTGGTAAGGCCTGTGTACATTCTACCCTCTCCAGACCCTACTTGTGAGATTTCACTGGGTATATTGTTGTTGGGTAGGGGAACTAAGGCACGGATGAGGACATGTATAAGTTGTGGTACTCAAGAGGCTCAAGGAATAGGAATGGGGTAGGCATTTTAGTTGGTAAGAGCTAAGGAAGCAAGTGGTAGAGATTAGGAGGGTCAACAATAGGATGATGGTGATTTAGTCATTAGAAGGTACACCTTGAACATTATTAGAGCATACGCACCACAAGCGAGCTTGGATGGAAAGACAAGAGGCACTTTTGGGAGGATTTGGATGAGATGGTGCGAGGTATACCGCTTACTAAGAAGTTATTCATAAATGGAGATTCGAATTGACACATAGAGTCTACTCCAAGGAGTTATGACGATGTGCATAGAGGTTTTGGGCTTAGGAACAAGAGCAAAGAGGGAGTCTCACTTTTGGATTTCGCTAGAGCTTTTGGGTTGGTGGTAGCCAATTTAAGTTACCAAAGAAAGAGAAGAACTTGGTAACTTTCCGTAGTATAGTGGCTAAGAGTCAGATAGACTATCTACTCCTTAGGAAAGATGAAAAAGGTCTTAGTAAAGACTGGAAGGTTATCTCAATTGAGAATCTTACGAACCAACATAAGCTATTGGCAACGGATTTGAAGATCAAGAGGAAGAGGAAGAAGAGGGTTGCGGTTGACCGGCAAAGGGATCAAATGGGGTAGCTTTATTATGGCCAGTGCCCAGGAGATGGAGGAGAAATTGGTGGCTAGGGGGCTTGGAGTGGTAGCGGGGATGCAAACAATATGTGGGATAGGACTGCTAGTTGTATTAGGAAATGGCTAGAGAGATGTTGGAGGTTTCGAGAGGTAGATTTGGTGGGCATCGAGAAAACTGGTGGTGGGATGGAGAAGTCTAAGGGAAATTTGAGGCAAAGAAGGTGGCATATGCAAAGTTGGTGAAAAAGTATGGACGAATAGGAAAAGCGAAAAATAGGGAAAGGTATAAGAATAGCAAAAGAGGAGGCAATGTTAGCGGTTATGCAGCAAAAAGGCAACTTTGAAAGAATGTTTATAGAATTAGAGGACAAAGGCTATAGAAGTTATGTAGGCTAACCAAGACGAGAGAGAGGGCCCATGACCTGAACCAAGTGAGGTGTATCCCAGACGGGGACGGCAGAGTTTCTAGTCTTTTTCAATGTCCTCTTGGACACCAAAATGTGAACCCCCTCATCATCATCTCTGTGATGGGTTTTGTGATATATAAAATAGATACTCTTATCAAAAGTTCAGTGATGTAACGCATACGCCTAGTGTGGAAGTAAAGTTTGATACATAGGTCATCCCTAACATAGGAAGTTTCAAGTATCTTGGATCTATTATCTAAGAAAAATGGGAGATTGACAATGATGTCTCACATAGTATTGATGTTGGGTGGATGAGATGGCGGCTCGCATCCGGAGTCTTGTATGATAAGAATGTGCCACCAAAACTTAAGGCAAGT
The DNA here is from genome assembly GCA_029582245.1 of Solanum etuberosum. NCBI lineage: Eukaryota > Viridiplantae > Streptophyta > Magnoliopsida > Solanales > Solanaceae > Solanum > Solanum etuberosum. The sequence goes on from JAJONR010010437.1 coordinate 25,700, forward strand.
TCTATAGAGTGGTGGTTAGACCTACTATGTTGTATAGGGCGAAATGTTAGCTAGTCAAGAAGTCTCGTGTTCAGAAGATAAAAGTTATGGAAATGAGGATGTTGTGATGGATGTGTAGCCATACTAGAGAGATAGGCTAAGAAATGAAGATATCCAAGACAAAGTGAGAGTGGGCTTCAGTGGAGGTGGAGGACAAGATGCGAGAAGCAACGCTGAGATGGTTCAAGCATGTGAAGAGGAGATGCACATATGCCACAGTGCGGAGGTGTGAGAGGTTGGCAATGGATGGTTTCAGAAGAGGTAAAGGTAGGCCGAAGAAGTATCGGGAGAGGTGATTAGAGAGGACATGGTGCAGTTTCAACTGACAGAGATCATGAGCTTAGATGTGAGGTTATAGAGGACACAGATAAGGGTAGAAACTTAGTAAGTAATAGAGTGTTGTCTCGCTAATCCGTCCATAGTATTACACTTGTAGTTTCCTATACTTCGATTATAGTATAACTTTTTTGTAGTTACTGTTCACTTTTTTTTCAGAATGCTTTGACATGTTTTCTGTAGTATTTTGTTGTGGCTTATTCACTTCCGCTATTTCTTTTTCGGACCTGCTTCGAAGTGTTTTTCCTTGAGTCGAGAGTCTCCAAAACAGCCTCTCTACCTCCAAAGGTGGGAGTAAGGTCAGCGTACACTCTACCCTCCCCAAACCCCACTTGTGGGATTACACCAAGTATGTTGTTGTTATTGTTTTTGATTACTTAAGAGTTGTTAAAATCCAAAGGACAAGTTTTTCAATTCATGTAAAATGCCTTTGGTTGCTGAATAATGTCTGTAACACTTACGACGACATGGGAGAAATCTTGTAATAGAAAGAAGCCTTAGAGAAGTCTGCTAACACAACCTAAGCAGTTTAAAGAAAACAAGAAAGCGCAAATCAAATCAAGCTAAAACCTCAAACCAAGCAAAATTTATGATGTACCTGAGTGCAACTGCATTAAAATCTGTCCAAGGGAGCTGGAGAGTGCCATAAATGACCCACATTTAGCTGATTCCTTGAATTCTGCAACCTGAAGAAAAACAGATGATGGGGCGTCCAGCATAGCCCTGATGGCAGAGGCAGCTGCAACCCGTGCCTAGAACAAACACAGTGCCCAATGTTTGTATCAGAAACACAGTACTAAAATTAAGATGATATTTCACTGTACAGGTTATGAAAAAACTAAATTAACATGTAACTGCAAAATATTTATACTTCTCCTTTAGTTGCAAATACTATTTTTCCTTTCGGAGGAACCCCCTCTATCCTTACCATAGAATGGAGCTGGTGAGAAGGATAAATGATAGCAAAAAATATAATAAAGTAGAAGTACCTTCAGAAATGGATCAAACAGCAAACAACTCATCAGTGTTGCCTCATACCTCCTGCAAATAGCAACAGAAAAAGGGGGAAAAGCAAGGGCAGGTACACCAAACAAAGTAGGAAAGTCAAATCAGAGACATGAGTAAACATCATTGTATATATTACTTGACAGGAATCAGGATATATCAACTCACTGAGCAAATGAAAAAACAAAATCTTAACCTTGGCTGTAGGACATCACTAGATGGTAAGAGCATTGTCCACTGAGCCGTAAATGATTTTGGATCAGCTAGGCAAAGGTCCTTCAAAGAAAAATTGATTATTCAATAAAATTGGCATTATACACAACCAAAAGAACAAAGAATCATGTTTTTCCTTGAGATGTCCATGTCAACTATGGACAATTAATTGCCATCTTGCTCCCACCACACAAGGCTTTGTGAACAACACATCAATCAAATAGCTACAAGCGGACTTAATACAAGAAGCAAATTAATCTATCACCAACTTAAATGAATAAAAACACATGTATGAAAACTATTGCACAAGCATACAATTACAATACAAGATATTGATGACATGCTCTTTACTTATCAAACGAGAAAAATTGATATTGCTCACTTACTCAAATAAGTACATGAAATAAAGAATTGTACAAATAGATGATAGTGTGACCCATGAAGCACTTTGAGCCATCCTATCAGCTAACTTGCAAAACAAAAGTATATGTACAAATCATAACTGTCAAAAATAGTCTGATGCTAGTCAGGTCAACTGTGTCCCACATTTGCACATTTGATCAAGAAAGAAACGAGGAGGATGAGAGAAAGGCATAACTTTGGAATATGTTCCAAACCATTTGTTATACATAAGGTAAAGTTTTATATACCTCAAGAGTATGCTGACATGTACAACAGAGTACATCAAAGAAGATCTTACAAGTTGTGTAAAGAATGTGTTCCAAACTTTTAATAGTGGTAACCTACTCGGTTTTACTGTGACATTTGAAAATTTTACTTAGAGGGGAGATCGCAATTGTAACATAAAAGAATTTGACAGAAAATTCCAAATTGAAACACCACAGGGTACCGGGAGTAAGTCAGAATTAAAGCAACCTCGTAGAGGTAGCAAGACTGTAAAGAAGATCAAGAAATCCAAAATGCTACATTATAATCACTCATATCTACCAATCAAATTAAGGAGAATGACAACCAAGAAACCTTTATTGATTCATTTTGTAGTTATCAATTAGATGTATCCGAACAAACCCAAAGGTCATTCAATTTCTATGTATCTTTATATGTATAATAGAAAACAAAATCAACGGAACAGTCTGCCACTCATGAAATAAGCCTTCCCAAATACTAACACTATCCAAAATGGGACTTCCATAATCAATTCAGGTACATTGTACAGTTGTTTCTCCTCCATTTTAACGATCAAATTAAGCTTTGGATAGAAGTGATAATCAAAGATTCTTAGGACACCATGACAGAACAACACTCCAGACGCAAAGTACCACAGAATGTTGATCTTAGTCAAAAGAGCAGCACATCCAGAATCTTGAAGATCAATCACTATCTCATTAAGAATATTGAATAAGCTAATAGCTAGAAACTGAATACAGTCTCCACTTTCCACTGTCAAATTACTTGGTACATTTTCTTCTTGTTATTTTTGGTATGTCAAATAATTCATTACAATACATCAAGTTGGTGTCAGAAGTATACATCACTCAAACTAATTGATCCACTGGACTCTCCAATTTTCCAGCTATCTGTACATTTTAGTAGTTAGAAAAATTTGCACTGTCAAATTCCATGTAGATTTACAAGTTTTTGGTTAAGTCAAACATTTCATTACTATATACGTACCAAGTTGTTGTCAGAAATATATAGAAGATTATTTGTATGACTCGAACCAAGTCATCCACTGGCATCTCACAAATTTGCCAACTAGTCTACACAACAAGTATTCTGTTTTTGCACCGAAAACATTGCTGCATAGTAATTGAAACTGTGTGTACATTTTCTTATTGTTGCACATGTATTCTCATTTATTATTTTTCAATTCTGTTTATATATATATATACACACATACGTGTGTGTGTGTGTGTGTTCTTTCATTCTGTTGTCAGCAAATCTAATCAAGTCATAAAGTTCCAGAAGTAGGATATGGGAAGAAAAGAGTCTCTTTCACAAATTAACTGGAATTCAAACCATTCAAAAACCTAACTATCAACAACAAGAACCATAAAGCTTTTGAGTAGAACCTTCCAGAATCATCATGCATAAGACATCTTTAGATTTTTGATGTGATGTTCAGTACACAAAAGATCAAGCAAGATGTAAGATATTCAGACCATGAAACAAATTGCAAGAAATAAGTTAGTTTAGAAATACCTGGATACAGATGATTGCAGCTAATCTAGTCTTGCCATAGAGTGTATTGCAAGTACCCCTCCCTGATCCATCACTATCACTGTTTTCTGAATCAGATGACATCGTTAGTGATTTCTCATCCTTCAACTGAAAATTTTTCAGATTATTATTCCGCAAGTGTGGAGGCATATATCGGCCTGTTTGTGATGTTGTTGATTCAGTCAAATCTGTCTTCATGCTCACAGAAGTAATCTGCTTCTTATCAGTGATGGCAATCATACTGTGTGATTTATTAGCAAGGCCATAATGAATAAAATTCCTCAAAGCCACAACAAGACCTGCCACCTAAGAAATGTACATGTATAACAATTTCGCAAGTTGCAGCCTATTAAAAAATCGACTTAACCTATCAAAGAAAAAAAAAAAGGGGGGGGGGGAGCAAGAATGTTTTCGACATCAAAGAACAGAGTGCAGTCCTTACATGGCCAGACAACGGTCCCTTGGAATCTGTAAGAACCAAGTGCAGACAATGTAGAAGCGAGGTATAAAACCTGGAGAAAAGATCTTCCACTATGTTATCAATAAGAAGATCAAAACATTATATAATTATATATACACATAAGCAAATACTAAGCAAGAAACAAACAATCCAGCCCTGCACCCTGGTCCCCCTGAAAGAAAGAAAAGTAAAGAGCAACAGGATAAGAACATACCGGGCAGTGGCTCCATCTTCCTTAACAAGCCCCTTAGATGCCACCGTTTCCAAAATGTTTCTAAGGATCTAATTCACAACATAAACTCCCAAATAAAAACCTATAAGTGAATTTTAGGAGGCACAGGAAGCTGTCTAAAGTAGAATACCCACCTCAATTGTTGATTGCCAAGTGTCAACTGGTAAAGAAGATCCATATCTCGAATATAGTTCGCCAATCATAGTAAAAGCTACTATTTCAACTTCCCATAAACTGTTGTAACCAGATATGTTTTTCTTCCCTCTTGAATTTGACAAATTATTTGCCTCTGGTTGAAGACTGGAAACAATTCTGAGCAGGAAATTTAGCAGCTGCATGTGTTCAGCTAACAAACCTGTTCTCTCAGTTGCAGCCAAAAGACATCTGAAAATAGTAGATGGCAATACAAGAATCAGAAACATCAACAATCAAAAGCTCAAATGTGGTGCATTCAAAATAACAGGATTTGTTCTAATGAATAAGTGAATGACTAAAAACCTCAAAATAAACTAGGAAGTAAGGCACAGCAAAAAAAGTAAGAGACAAAGGCACAATAAAGAATTCAAGCAGAAACTAAATAAGCAAGACTAAGCAAGTGATGCCTCTATTCCAAATTCGATAAGTGACGAGACTGATGATGTCATTTGAAAAGTACAGATTAAGGGATGAAAGAAAAGATGAAAAGAATGATAAAGAATGGACACAAAAAAAAAGGACAGAGAACAGACCTTGAAGTCTCAGAACATTGTTTTATGGCTCTAGCCACAGAAACATCAGCAGTATTAGCTTTCTCAAGAGTTTCAACTATGCTCCTCAAGGAGTCAAATAAAACAGGCCAAGAACTAGAACTCATTTTTCAAAAACCAGGATTATTGGCATAGTATATCTGCAAAACAGAAAAACAAAATAGTCAATATAATGTCACGTTTCAAAGGTACTTCTCTTTTTATGATAAGATGAGAACAAAATAAAGAGAGAATTCTCAAAAGTCGGACTCATGGTAATGAAGATATTTATCTCTTGATAACATTAACCACATTCTCATGCGCTTTCTCGAGTTAATCAAGCATCAATTTTGTTCTTCATATGGGGAGAATCTTTTGGATTTTCATTTCTTCAAGAAACTTAATGGTGAGACAGAAGGCCTTGCAGCCCTTTCCATTTGTTAGGTCCATGTCCTAGATCAACTCCCAGAAATATTTTAGCTAACCCCTTTTGGTCTTGGAGTATCTATAGTTTTCCTTTTTAGCTTTATTTATTTGAAAAACTAAATGCCCTTTTGTAAGACTTTTAGTGCACTGTCCTTACCCTAGTTCATGAAAGACTCAATATGACAGACATGTTGTCAACGTGTAGGCCTAACATGGCATTATTTCTTGATGAGTGGTTGGCTCTGCTGAACTAGCAGTACGGAAAATCTGCTACCATTAGTTCTAGCAATGCTCCTGACACATTATCTGTGGCAACATTTACCAGGCATATCTGGTGACAACTAGTTTCCCAAACCATTAATCATCTCCATGTTGTTACAAACTTATAGGGCTTCACTTATCAGGAAAAAAAAAAGAATTATAAGGCTCCAACTTCAGATAGGACTAGGAGGCCCTTCATGGATCTTCATATACGGAACTTGAACTCGCTTCTAGAAGGTGTGTCATGTAGACTGGTTTTTTTCGGTGGCACAAAAACAAAGGTCTTTTCAAGCATCACTTTTTTTCCTGCTAATGCCGATAACTTGCATACACCTCGAATATTCCACTGGATACTTGCTACCTCCCACCAACACAGGTACCGCTCTACTTCTCCCACAAAGTCTTCTCTGACGTAACTGACAAATTCAGTAAGAAAATCATTGACCTTATACACTAAACTTACTTTTCCTACTTAATCAAGAAGATTTTCTCTTCTTCATACCACCTCTTCTTCACTCCATTTCTCAAGCTTTTCATAAAAAATTCACAAGATATGGCAGTTGAGCTGCACAGAGTAGCTCATTACTCAATTACAGATCCCACCAACACCCCATTTTTAGAATAACATACATTAACTCTGACTATCTATCCAATACATGCATCACATTAAAACTTGTCATACTTCCAAAACAAACGGATTATCTCATAATCTAGAAAATGAGCAACCCACTTCATAAAAAAAATATCTATTAAGATACAACTCATGTATACCCCAAGCATACTCAATTTTAACATGTCATTGCTTGAAAATGAAAATCCAATTGCCTCTTAAGTTTTCCCTCCACCCAAACTTTGGGGGTGATTTAATTAGGCGTTGAATTTAATAGTTATATTCGGCACATGCACTATAAATGTAGCAGCAAAAGAAAATATTATGATAATAATTGAAAGCTAATTTGACAGAAAATAATAGAAGTCTTTTCAGTTTAATAGTTAAATGAATTCAAATACCTGAGACTGGTAGTATTTGTTTAAAATAATAATATTAGTAGTAAAATGTGTCAAGGCAGGTTAAGATTTGCGTACACACCACCCTCCCCAGATCCCACTTGTGGGATTACACTGGTATGTTGTTGTATCAACCAAGAGTGCCTTGTCACTTGAAATTGAGGGAGTAATATACAACCTTCCATCAATCAACTATGTCTCGATCTCATATTAGTGGAATCACCTACATGAGTTCTCTATATCTATTCATCTATGTTTGGGTCCATGTTATCAAAATGTTGCACAATTCGGTTTTTAAGGCACAACTCATAAAAAATGGCTTTATAAGAAGACAACTAGCTCTTCAATACTTCCAAGTTCTCAATGTTCTCAAGGTTTCATCAAATTTATCCCAAACAGTTTAGGAACAAACACAAATGAGGTTTGTAGATGCAAGGAGTTGAGCAACATTACTAATTATAAGTATTGGACCTAAGCATTATTCAAAAAGAAAATCCAGCAAAACATATATCTAGACTAGACTAGACAATATGCAATTCACCAATAGTGATCCAACATGAACCAGGGTTTATAACATTGTTACATAGTTCAAATTTATAAAAGAGAAATTCCATAATAGTGTCGTAGAGTTTAGAATTATATAAGTAGAACTCTAGGAGAGAAAAAGGCAAAAAAAATAAAAAATCTCACAGTTATTTTAATGGTCCGTCCCAATTTATGTGATGCAATTTGACTTAGCACAAAATTTAAGAACGAAAGATTTGTTTGAAACTTATGGTCTAAAATAACTCATAGATACTTTTGTGCTATAATCATTTCATTAAGGATAGAATTGGCGTTTTAAAGTTAAATTGTTGTTAAATATAGGAATGTGTCATTATGTTTTTGGGACCGACTAAAATGGAAAACAAAAATTGAGTCACATAAATTAGAACATGGAAGGTAATTAAAAAAAACACCTAAATTATCATATTTTTGCCAGTTTCATATCTCAATTATAACTCCTATGTATTAAAATTCATCTAAACTATCACCTTTTCCCGAGTTTCATACCACAACTATCACTCCTCTGTATTAAAACACACCTCGATGATGAGTTGGTCTACACACCCCTATTGTCGATTGGAAACAATAATTTGGCCAACTCAGCATCCACGTGTGTTTAAGTACAAATTGGGCAATAGATTAATAGAACATTTGATAGTTAGGTACCAAAAAATGATAGTTTAGATGTGTTTTTGATTAGAAATTAACAACTATCACTCCTTTGTATCAAAACACCTAAATTATCATATTTTTGTCCGTTTCATACATTGACTATCACTACTATATGTAGATGATAAATTGGTCTACACGCCCCTATTGTTGATTGGAAACAAAAATTTGGCGAACTCAACATCCATATGTATTTTAGTACAAATTGGGTGATATCTTAATAGAACACTTGATAGTTGGATACCGAAAAAATGATATATTTTTGACGAAAAATTAACAATATTTCGACTAGCATGGTTGCCTAGAAAAATGTTTTAGGAAAGAAAAGGGACTTTTTCGATAGAAGAATTCGAACCTTATGGAGTC